>PVJX010031624.1:0-21065 GCA_004027295.1 Dolichotis patagonum
AAGCTGGGGATTTAGCTCAGCGGCTTAAGCACCTGCCTGACAAGCGCAAGGTTGTGAGTTCAATCCCTGGTCCAAAAAGAAAAAATGAAAAAAAAAAAGATACAGCTAAAATAGAAGTCAGGCATGGTCACACATGCCTGTAATCCCAGCACTCAGGAGGCTGAGGCAGGAGGATCACCATGAGTTTGAAGCCAGCCTGAACTACATAGTGAGTTGAAGGCCAGCCTGGATTACACAGCAAGGCACTGTTCCAAAAAAAAAAAAAAAAAAAAAAAAAAAAAAAAAAGATATTACTAAAATAGAAGTATCAGAAATGATCTGATACAATGAAACTAATACAGATTCTGAAACCAGCTTAACTTAGAATTTTGGGGTCACTTATTATTTGGCATATCACCTTAACTATTTGGGAGGTATTAGTTACTGCCTGAAAAATGTGGAATGTATCACCTACTTATCAGGATTATGATAAGGATAATACAGTGCAGATTATACTGTAATAATAAATGGGACTGTTTTATATATACTTGGGAAATTCTATTTTGCAATTTCTTCTTTGTGCTTCTGTATTGCTAAGCTTGCTTTTTTGGTTTGTTTCATATGTTTTTTGAGACAACGTCTTACCACATAGTCCAGACTGTCTTGCACTTCAATTCTCCTAAATCAGCCTACTGACTGCTGAGATTACAGGTCTGTGCATTTTGCTTAGGTTTATTTTTAGTAATTTAGGATCTTATGAGACCTAGGAAGCACAGCTTTACAATCATTAAAATTCTGACTAGTCATCAACTGCTTCACTTGATTAACAGTATAAAGAGTATGCCCATAAAAACCAAAGCAAAAGTTCATACCTACTACTTTAAAAACATGGAGCAGAGGCTGCAGCTTAGTAACAGTGTGTGCACACATGTGAGGCCTTGAGTTTAAGCCTCAGTACAAAAGTATCTTTTCCTAAAATTTAGACCTTCAAGATTATACAGTAGTCATATTTAATTATACACATCAATATCACAATATTACACACTTAAAATTTAAGATATTAACGTATAAAATCTCTATAAAAGCCCACATAAAACTGATTTCTCTTCTTTTTATTTTTATGTAACTAAGAAAAGAGACTTCTAAAGTTTATATTACTTTAACAATCCATTATGATTTACATACTAACCTGGTAGAAATTCGACTAAAGACTGCATTGAAGTTGTTGCAACTCAGGGAAAATAAAACCCCAGAGGCAGAATTCCGAAGTTCAGCTGCATGTTGGTTTCCTTCACGACAAGTATGAAGAAAGTGGCAGATTTCTGGCAGCAACTGTTTGACCAGCATCGTTTCATCTAATCTCATTGTGTCCTTCGGTTGCTAAAATAGAAATAATCACATACTTTTGAAACTTTAATTTTATATGTAAATGTTTGTTTTCATGAAAACTTTCAAACATACACAAAAGCTGAAAAAGAATGAACACCTATATACCAGTTGCTTATATTTAGTAATTGCTAATATTTTCTCATATTTAATATCACTATTTATAGATAGTCTAATAAAGATAGTTTAGCCAGGTGGGATGGCACACACCTGTTTTCCCAGCACTATGGAAGGCTAAGGCAGGAAGATAACAAGTTCAAGTCCAGCCTGGGCAACTTAGCAAGACCTTATCTCAAAAAAACAGAAGAGGGGCTGGGCATGTAGCTCAGTACCAAAGCCTTGCATTCAATCTCCAGTACCACCAAAAAGAAAAAAATAGTTCCATTTTTCACCCCATAATCAAAAAGTCCCACCCACTGTGTATCCCTCCTGCTTATTCTCTGATTTATCAAATGAATCCTTCCCCACCTGGAAATCCCCAGTTTGCCGTGCATTCAAGATAAACTCTCATTCACATTCATTGGTGAGTACATGTGTCATCTGTCTTAATACCCAAAGAAATTTCTAGGTGAGCAATTACACCTATCTTTGTGGAGACTGACCAAAACAGATACTACTTATGACAAATGTTGTTTTGGTTGAATCACTGCAAAGGAAGTTATAAACCTCATAATATTTCACAAAATGTACTTCAGCATATCTTAAAAATAAGGATTTCCTCCAATATAATTTTAATACAACTGATGCACCAAGGAAAAATAATTCCTTTGTATCATCTAATACCAAATATACGTTCAAATTTTATCAATGCTCCCAAATGTCTTTTGTGGCTTTATTAAGCCAGGATATAAAAAAGGTTCATGCTGCAGCGTAACTGCTATGCTCCATTAGTTTCTTATCTTACAGCAGACTCCCACACATACATACCACTCCATCAATTTTATATCCCATGACAATGTGTTGCTTAAGAAACTAAGTCCCTTACCTTACACACAGTTCCATATTCAAGAACTGATTCTTTCCTAATGGTATAACTTAACTCATTCTTCTAGTTACTGTATTTTCTGTAAACCTAAAAGTCTGATTAGATTCAGGTTAAACATTTTAGGTAATTCAGTACAGTTAATATTACAGTCACATCAGGAGTGCATGATGGAGGTAATCTGTTAATAACAGGTAACTTTGTTATTAACACTGACATCTTTACCCATAAAGCGAATGTCTACAAGTATCAATGAAAAAGCCATCCTGGAGATAAGCTATTCTACATCATTATTTTAGCTAATGGCTTTAGTACAGATATGTGGATGAAAACTTTGATAATATTAAGTAGGACAGCAAAGAAAAATGTATATAATTGTATGTAATTCTGTAATTGTAATCCAAGTGCTTTCAGATGCAAATATACTGAAATATATGAACAGTAAATACACCAATTTCTCAAAAACCTCCAAACTTTAAAAATCACATCTATTTTTTATTTATAGACTAATCAATTATATATATTGAAGTTATTTTCAATAAATAAAAATTGGAAAAGTATTAAATCTTTTCAATAATTCACACATAGTAAGATTCTTCAGACTCTACAGTTTTAGTCGTATGATATCAATGGGCATTCTCTTTTACCTAGCTATTTCAACTTCTTTATATGATAAACATGTACTTGTAGGTATCTTTTTCTCAAACTGTCTCAATTTGATCAAAAATTGATCAAATTTATACATTAACAAAACACAGGATATTATTAAAGAGAAAAAGAAAGTTGTTAAATAAATAAATAAATAAATAAATAAATAAATAACAGTGAGTCTCAAGAAACAGCCATACTGGGAGGCTAAAGCAGGAGGATGGTAATTTTGAACACAATGAGAGAAATTTAGCACAACCCTTTCATAAAACAAAAGAAGGACTGGGATGCAGTCTTGTGGTCAATCCCTAGTAACGAAGGAGAAACAGAGACAGCAACAGAGATAGAGTTAGAGGAAGGAGAGGGGAGAGGAGAAGGAGGAGATAGCAGAGAGGAGAGGGGAGGAGAAGAGGGAGAGGATTACAGAAGGAACCCAAGAAAAAACAACTGTTCAATAATAAAAACAGTAATACTTTTGAAGTATTAAATTTAATAGAAAAAAGTATACTAGGCTGAGAATGTAGGTAAATGCTTGGCACTTACCAAGCACGCACAAGGTCATAGGTTCAATTCTTAGCACCACACACATACACAGACTTACACACTTTCAATAGGAAAGTAGGCAAAATCATACGTATTTTATACATTACACAAGTTATACCTTGGCCACCTATTAGCATTTCCACTATCCTATCTCCAAAGAGTCTTGCGTTAAATCAGAGAAGAACTAATAACACAAGAGATCATTCTCCAAAACACACTTACCACTACCTCTCAATTACAAATGTTAATGGAGAAAAGTTGTAAACTGAAAGAGGCAAAATCAATCCTGCTCCCTTCAATCAAGAATGTGGGCTAGGCGTGCTGGCACATTCTTGTAATCCCAGCACTCAGGAAGCTGAGGCAGGACGATCACTGTGAGTTTGAGGCCATCCTGTACTACAAAGTGAGTTTGAGGCCAGCCTGAACTACACAGCAAAACTCTACCTCAAAAAAACTAAAAAAAAAAAAAAAAAAAAAAAAAAAAAAAAAAAGCCAGGCGTGGTGGCACACACAGCACACACCTATAATCCTATGAGGACTGCCATGAGTTTGAGGCCAGACTAGGCTATGTAACGAGTTTAAGGACAGTCTAGACTACACAGGGAGACCTTGCTTCAAAAAAAAAAAAAAAAGGTATGGCCAATTTACAATCAAAGTAGTAAGACTACTACAAGAGAATTCAAAAGTTTTTAAAAATGCTCACCTTCCCAGTTTCATCAACCCATATAACAATGCTTTTACTCTTTCACTCCATTTTACAAAAGAACAACAGTGTGTCACAGAGTAACAGACGGCATCAAGCTAAAACAACTAGCTTCTTCTCAAGTGAGGAATGAGTATGAGCACTCTCACAATTTTGGAAATGGCAAAGGGTCAATAAAAGAATTTAAATATTATGTTAGATCTTGTGGCCAACAGTCTTCCCTAAAAAGCCACAGCTGTGCAAATTATTTTTTCTAATACCTTTCCCAAACACTTCTGATCATTCCTCTCTTCTCAACCACACAGTCAGTCCTCCTGTAGTATAATCCCTTTCCTATAGGTTTACTGCAGATAACCATAACACACGAAGGGCAAATATCAATTGAATAAAGGCAAAGTTCTGAATTCTGTGTCATAGAAAGAGAAAATATATGAAGTAACTGATACATATGGAATACACAAAACTTTTAGATAGAGGTGTTTAATTTACATATTAATATAAACTTTTACCCAGTTTCCAGGAAAAATTAAGGTTATTGGAGAAAAGAAACACTTGTTTTATAAAACAGAAATATTCTTGGAAAAGTTTAGATTAAGTTGTAGTTGAAACACACTGAGAAAACTACTTAGAAAAAACCTGAAAAAGACCTATTTGGTACTCCATTACTCCTCCATGTACCTATTATGTATGTTCATATATACACAACTATTCTTAGGGAATCTTAATTTTCAAACTCTCTTTTATATAGATTTGTATAGCAGAATATTAAGATTGTACTCAAAGAAGAGAGAGAATAAGGTTACATTTGGCCTTTACTGCCACTCAATGACACAGGCTTAAAAATATCTGAGAAATTAAATGAACCAAAAGTAGTTTCTTCACAAAATCTTTTCTTAAAAACCTGAAGCAGATATATAACTCAAAACTAACATGTTATATAAATAAACTTAGTATCTAATTTACAAAAGAGTGAATAATGTTTTCTTGACAAATTGTGCACCAGGTCAGCTGCGTTAGCAAAACTCATATGTGTATGTCTTAAGACAAAAAAATTCATATGCATTCTCTTTGTGCACACCTATGCTTTGGTATACTGTATCACTCAAGACTGAATGCACACAACATACCTACTTCAGGGTAGATTTACTTACCCCGGCAAGACATTTTTCCAGTGTATCCAATATAATCAACTGAGAGAGATATAAGTTTTTTTCAGCAGCTTCTCCAAATATCCTCTAAAAAAAAAGAGAAGATATCTGAACACAAAAGTTGGTTATCACTGTCCACTATACATCAATACATATCTGAAAAATGAGGCACTGAGCATCAAAAAAATCAATAGCATTCCATTTTATCTCCCAAATTAGATCATGCTTAAATCTGTTATTTCTGATAATAATTTCTAAACCTCATACAAAATAAATTCTCAGGCAAACAGAAATATAGGCAAACTACCATCATTATTAGCCTTATGACAGTACAAGATGTTACGCTGACCATACACAGTGGTAGGTATATGCCTGTACACCCCACCTACTCAGGTGGCTGAGAGAGGTGGATCACAAGTTCCAGGCCAGCAGAGCCAATTTAAAGGGACCTTACAGCAAAAGGGGGATAAGGATATGTAGGATGAGTATAGAGTGCTTCCTGTACTCAAGAAACTGGGTTCAAATCCAGTACTGTCAAAAAAAGAAAAAAGAGAGAGAGAATACGGTGCTTTGGTTTATGATTTTAAAAAACATGTATGATATACAGATCTGCACCAGAATGTTGAATTGAGCATTATATTTTTATGCCATGAGACAAAGTCTTGTTTTTTCTTTTTTTAAGTACTAGGGATTAAACTTGGGGAACACTGAGCTACCTCCCCAAGTATTTTAATTTTATGGTGAGACAGAATCTTGCTAAACTGTCCAAGCTGGCCTCCAAACTGTGACCCTCTTGCCTCAGGTCCCAAGCAGCTGAGATTACAGGATGCATCATTACAGCCACCTCAAAGTCTTAATTCAAAGTCTTAATTCTTATGGCAACAAAATGCTTGGGTCTCAATTATGGTAAACTTTGACGATAGTATTCACTATCCTCAAATTGCTTCACCAACTATTTACTAACAAAATACTATGTATTCCACAACATGATTTATCTAGTAAGCATTAAATGAACACCAATATCACAATGTTGTTTTGTTTGAAGAAGCTCCCATATGTTAAAATGCTTAAAAGTATCTGGGAACACGGTCAGATATTTTTGTGTGCAAACTCCTGTTACTGTGCCTCATGCACTGCAACAAAAGATCTATGACATCATATTTAACACATTTCTATAAGTCACTTTACATTTTATAAAAAAGTCCTTTTGTTTCTTTAGAAAAGGTTAATATTTTCCATGAACCAAAAAATATCTTTGTAAGGCAAATGAATACCCACACCTCAGGTTCATCAGTTGTGTAAAGTCAGTAAGAAATTTGTCTAAGGAAACACACTGACACTGATAAGATTATAGAAATGGGACTGATCTTCACACTCCTAAACCAGGAGTTGTTTTGTGGCTCAATGTAAACAATACAAACTGAGATTACAACTGCTTAAGTAGAGAGTAAAGAATAATCTAGATCAGCTGCTTGAACACAGTATGAAGGAGACGGCTAAGCCAGGAATATAGCTCAGTGGCACAGTGCCTGCCTGGCAAGTGCAAGGTCCTAAGTTTGATTCCCGGTACAAAAAACAAACAGATTTTAAAAAAAAAGATCAAAAATATAAAATTAAGGGCCAAGGCTTTAGCTCGCTGGTGTTAAGTGCCTGTTTGGCTAGCGTGAAGTTGTAAATTCAATCCGCTGCACCAAAAATAAATAAATAAATAAATAAATAAATAAATAACGTTAAGGGAATATTAACAGATTATATAAAATGAGAAAAAGAAGAAATTATGAGTTAGTTTTTCAATAGAGAATTACTTCATAAAATTGACAATCGGTAACAATTTAAGGAAAAGTGTTTCAACAACGAGTTCTCAACCAAAGAATGTGTCACAGGTTACAGAGGGGAGGGGAAAAAAACATTAATATTTTCATAAATATCAGTCACATTTCAGGAGTAAGAGATCATACTTTACTCATCATCTGGGAAAGTCTGATATGTAAATTCAAATAAGCTAAAGAAAAGCTCATTGGGGCTGGGGATTTAGCTTAGCGGCATAAGCGCCTGCCTTGCAAGCGCACAGTCATGAGTTCGATCCTCAGTACCAATGAAAAAAAAAACAGAAAAGCTCATAATATAATAGTTATACACCAGAAAGCTGGGGAGCTAGCTCAGCAGCAGATCTTGCCTAATATAATATCTTACCTAATAGAACTAGATTCAATCTCCAGCATCACAAAGAAAAATAATAAAAGATTATACAAGGTGGTCAATTTATATAAGTCACATAAAACCCTAATTTATGAAATTAGGGTTTTTTTTAATATTAGAAAGGGAATAGTCATTAATAAAAGTTTCTAAGGGAAAGAACATAAAACTAAAGTGAGAGTTAAAAGTTTACACCTGTGCTCATCCATAAACTAAATTTATGCTACACTGAGTTTCTAAATAAAAAATAAAACAAAACAAATTCACCAAAAAATAATAACCCAAATACTCACCATATTATTAACATTCTTTAAGATAGTAGTGAGGCCGCTTATAACCAAAGAAAACTTGTATTTGGAAATATTGATTAGACACTCCTTGTTGTGTTCGGTACTGACTTTGGTATGTGTATTCTGCTGTCCTGTTTTTATTGGAAGCTGAGGAAGAAAAAACGGTTAAAAGTTTATCCTTCAAAATGACTTTTTTTTCACTGACAATAATGACATTTTAGGAAATGACAGTTTATCATCTATCAATGACAGTTACCTATATTTCTGTCTCAGGGCTCCAATTTTTAATATTTAATAGCTTTTATAATAAAGTTTTGGAAATCTCCATTTTTGCAGTTTGCTTTCTGAAGTCATAAATCTTTATCTACAAAATTAACCCTTTTACAGAGTAATAAATAAGAAAAAATGAATGACCCCTAGCAAGAGCCATTTCCATTTAGCTGAAAATTAACTCAAGAGAGTATCTTCAATAAAATTCACACAATCTTTCCCCTTATACACTGAACTCAAACATGAAAAGTTCCAGAAAAACCTATGTGCCAGACCTTTAACCAATAATGGCAAATAACCATCAATTATTCAACAATAAGAACAACTATAAAACCTAGGACAAAGTTAAGACTGATTAAAAAAGACAACCATGCTTAGCTACATAACTGAAGGAATACAAAAAGTACATATCACAGGAAAAAATATGCTTTGAAGGGATCGTGCTAACATTGAATGAGTTATGTCACCCTGCCCAAAAATTCACCTCTAACCTGTCTAAAAGGAGCATTCTGCACACGAAGCACCATGTATGTATTTAAACTCTGCTAAGATGGGGGTGTGGCTCAGCTGTAGACTGCTTGCCTAACACATGGTGGTCCCTAAGTCTGTGTGTGTGTGTGTGTGTGTGTGTGCGCACGCACACTGCTAATGCTAACACAAACATCTTGCTAATGGTGACAGAGAACTCTGGTGAGGTTCTGTGAACACCAATAAACCAATCAACCTAGGTCCAATCATCAATTTGAAAATCTACAAACAAGGTGGAAAGAGAGGAAAAGAGATCTCAAGTTTGCGAAGTCAATAACAAATGCTTAATCTAACAGTAAAGAAATAAAAGGAATGCATTTTAGGAGATACAGGAACAGGCAGAAGAGAAGTTACAAAATTACATGATGTTCATTACAAAGATTGTAGAGGGGAAAACTTAAAAGATCAAAAAACGACAATGTAGCTTATCAATCTTCCCAGTGTCCCACCCCCATAGAATGGTAGAGAAGATCAGAATAGTAAAATTACAATTCAAAAACATTTACATTTTCTGGGCGTGGTAGCACATGTTTATAATTTCAGGACTCAGGAGGCTGAGGCAGGAGGATCATGATGAGTTCAAAACCAGCCTGGGTTACAAAGTAAGCTCAAGGCCAGCCTGAACTGCAGAATGAGACCCTATTTCAAAAGACCAAAAACAAGACACAGAAGAGTCAGATGAAATGTAAAACAACTCGGCACGTTTTTATAGTGATTATGTTTAGAGAATGAATGGAAATAAAGTAGAGATAATAGGGAGAAATAAGAATGGTACAGTAAAAATTCTGTACTCTTCAATTTGAATCGAAAGCACCTATACAAACTCTTAATGTACTATACTTTTTATTAAGAAAATAAATTTCTACCTATATCCACAGAAAATGCCCAGAAATTATGATCAATCCCATAATAATAAACATCTGTACCCAATTGTAATCTTCAAATACTATTTCCTCATAAAAGCAGGACTCCTTTAGGAAAAGGTACATGATAAGCCTGGAACATTTTATCATACCAGACTAGCAAGGATCCAATCAGAAAGACTCAGAAGTGAATTCTAAACTAGGGTCCCACTCATCAAAAATAGAATAATTTTTAAACTGTCATGAATTTTAATAATTTATTAAAGCATATAAACTATGTTTAAATCCACACTTCTGCATCCATATAAAATAATTCACAGTAAGACAAGTTATACAATTTTATTTTTTAAAAAATGAAACACAGGGCTGGGGATTTAGTTTAGCAGCATAAGCACCTGCCTTGCAAGCATACGGTTGTGAGTTCAATCCCCAGTACCAAATATATATATATACAAAAATCATCTGTTTACCAGATTTCAGAGAGTTACTGAAGGAATGAGAACTAAAAAGGCTAAGATTCCAAAAAGGGGTAAACTAGAGTGAAGTAAGGTGACTGTTTCTAGCTGCTGTTTCCTTGAGGCATTCAATCTAGGTGGAAAAATATAAGGTCATTCTCAGACAAACTACATGGGCTACGGAAAAGAGAAACCATCAAGGAGTCTGAAGGCCACTGAAGAGTAAAGTGGCAAAACTGAAGACATGGGGATTTCAAATTGGTAGTGGAAGAAGGTAAAAGGCTGAGACAAAAATTTCTGAGAAACAGAAAACTTTGAAAGTCTTCAGTCCCAGGAAGACAAAATTATAGTTAAGAACCTGGTTAGTGGAGGGATCTTAGTAAATCTATACAACAGTCAGTTATAAGCCCTGAAGAGTTACAGCCTCTACAAAGAGGTGCAATCACAGCAACTGGAACTCTTAATATGCTACCAGAAGTATAAATTAGTAATAACTTTGGAAATATCATTTTCTGCTAAAACTAGACATACTCATTCAGCAGTTTCACTAGGTATAACAGAAACACTACCATGTTCACCAAAAGACATGTACAACAATGTTTATAGCAGTACTTTTTTAATTTCCTGGAATTGGACATATTTCAAATGTCTATTGACATTTTTACATTTTTAAAAAATAGTCTACTAATATAAAAAACTACACAGCAATGGAAATGACAAAGTGTGAGTTTACTTTCACAAAAATAATGAGGGATAGAAAGTCAGAAAGAAAGATACTGTGGTTACATTTGCAAAAATATGTTAAATTCATCCTATGATTTTAGAAAAAAGGATAGTACAGAACCTTAGAGGTAGTGGCTTTAAGGAAACAAGATGGAAGAGGGTCTACTAGAATGCCAATAATGGTTTATTTCTTCACCTACATAATGGTTACATTGTTGCTTTTTATGTATTTATTTTTAAGGGAATAAAACAATAATAGAACAAAATGAACAGTGATAAGGCAGTAGGAAATCTACAACAGTCACTATGTTGTATATTGTTGTCCTCTAAATAGCTGCTCAGGCTACCAGCTTTAGGCTGGCTCACAGGCAGGGTTTAGGTTCCTTCTTGGTTCTCCCGGCTGTGTGCTCCAGCCAGCTCACAGGGAAGATTTAACTGCCTTCCTGGTTCGCCCCATTTTGTGTGCGGGCTGGCTCACAGGTGGGGGCTTAGCTGCCACACTGATGTGTTTACTTTGGAACATTTAAGCTGTACATGTGCAGTACGTACTCATTTCTAGATGTATAATTCAATAGAAAGTTCGTTAAATACGTTACTTAAATCCATGGTTCCTAATGATATTAAAAAACAAAAACAAATGCTCATTTGGTGGATACAGAAGAATTGTGGGAGACAGTGAGGTGCTGCCCACTCCCCCTTTTATGGAAGACATCTTAACTATGGGAAGTACTGTCACTCAGCCCTTTCAGGGACTACCTCCCTACAGAAAAAGAGTCTGGCCTAAAGTCTCATCCTTTCCAGGAAGCTCACATGTAATGACTAACTGACATAATATTATAAAGATCTGTATACTTCTATCCGATTCTGAGCAATTCCAGAACTCCCCACAGTGAGGCTGATCAAAGCTGATACAGAATTCACAGCACAGCTTAGACTGAGCACCTAGCCAATGTGCTTTTCTCCCAGGTGCTGATCCCAAAGGAATGCCCCCAAAAACCCCTAGGGTTCCAGAGCAGTGGGCAGCAGGTGCTAAAATGAGATTTTTACATTGGCAATGAAAGAGAAATAGTAACTGTAGAACAATGGACTAGCACAGTGGTACACTCCTATAGTACCAGCTACTTGAGAAACTACGTGATTGCAAGACTGGGCAACATAATGAGATGCTGACTCAAAAAACCACAAAACAACAGAATCAGAAAAATATTGTTAAATTCTCTGAGCTATAAAGAAAAAAGATTTTTTTCAAAAAAAGGTGATTAACACCAAAGAAAAGCTAAGTATGAAGGCCAGGCCAAAGTGCCTCTCCTATAGTTAGTTACACCTCTTTTGCAGGAAGAAGATGAGAAATCTAAGGACTAAAACCAATGCTTAATCATCATCCATTCATTCATCTATAAATATAATATAAATAGTGTGGAAGTAGGGCCAGTGGCTTAAGTGCCTGCCTGGCAAGCACGAGGTCGTCAGTTTGATCCCCGGTACCAAAAAAAAAAAAAAAAAAAATAGTGTTGGAAATAATTTATTGTAACATAAATACAATTATCATCCAAATATAACCATTCATTTGTGTATATAAAGGCAGGCCTATAGGCATATCAAATATAGATATGACTGGATATATCTACCTATATCTCCATGTTTACATGCTGAGCTTCAACAAAAGTTGAACTCCCAGACAAGGTTAAGTCTGTTACGCCAAGATCAAAGGCCTCCATGGGAAAGGGTAAGACTGACACACAGAGTGGAAACATCTACATTGATGCTCCCAAAATTATTGTACTCTCCAATTCTCCAGGATCTTCTGAGTCTGTAGAAGTGGTCTATCACTGCCTACTTGTGCCTCTCCCCTGAAAGACAATATATGACACATCCATCCCAGAATTTGCCTTTACCTCCCCTTGGACCAAAGAAAAGCGTGAAGGAATTTGGGGATGTGAAACATCCTGTAACCTATGATGATGCTCACTGCCAAAATTTAAGACTATAACTTAAAAGGATGAATGTTACCATACATAAATCACATATCAAATTTTTAAAATATGAGATCAAAGAATGATTCTAACAAATACTTATTGACTATCTTATTTGCTAGCTAGAAATACAGGTCTTTGAACACAAAAATGAGTAAACAAGACCAGGCGTGATGGTGTACTTAGAAGGCTGAGGTACGAGGATTACTGTGAGTTCAAGGTGAGCCCAAATTGCACAGTGAAACTGTACCAAAAAGACCCGCTTAAAAAAAAAAAAAAAAGAGCAAACATATCCTCTAGATAAATTCTGCAATTCTGTCAAAATCTCTCTTTCTCTGAACAGTTTTTCTTGGGCAATTTCATGTATTCGCTGACTGTCCTGGCAACAGCTACTATGACATCTGCTAACAACTAAGCCCCCGAGGGTCCCATTCTCTGGGGCACATCCTGACACAGTCTTTCCCTTGAGTTTCACAAAAACTTGCAAATATGATGGGATCTTACTCCATGATTGTTACATTATATAGAAAAAGAAACTTTTCAGATATAATTAAGGTTCCTAACAAGTTGTTTTGAGCTAATCAAAGGATATTATCAGCCAGGTGTGCTGGTACACATGTGTAATCCTAAAACTCAGCCAGGGGAGGCAGGAATATCACTGAGTTTGAGCCCAGCTTGCACTACAAAGCAAGGGCCTGTCTCAAAAAGGGGGGGGGGGGGACAAAGGGATATTAATCCTAGATGAGCCTGGCCTAACCATGTGAGGTGTGAACAATAGGAATGACTGGGGTGTAGCTCGGTGGTAGAAGGCACGCTCAAGGCTCTGGATTAGATCTCCAGTCCTACAAACACTAGACAAACAGGTATGAAACAGATAAGATACTTTCCACTGTATGTAAAACAAACAAAAAAAGGTAGAAAACAAAGACCATGTGACAGGAAACAGCAAGTGGCCTCTAAGAAGTGATAGCCAATATCCTACAACTAACTATAAGGAACAAAATTCTGCCAGCAAACAAGTGAATGTAGATGAGAATCCTACACCTCAGATGAGTCTGCAGCTCCAACAGATACTTTCATTTCAGCTTGGTGGAAAACTGAGCAGAGAACCCAGCTAACCAATGTCCAGGCTTCTCAAACACGGAAACTGAGAAACTGTGGTAGTGTGTTACCGATCACAGAAAATGAATACAAGTGTGTACATATATTTAATTCAAATTTCTCCCCTAAGATTCAGGTATTATTCAAATGTCTATTTCATTTCTTTATATGAGTATCTTGTAGGCACTTTAACCTACTCAGTGTTTACAAGGCTTAATTTAGAATCTCCCTAGTATGTTTCCCATTTTAGTAAAGAGTACCACAATCTGCCCTGTTTCATGTCTGGGGTCTGGGGTTATTCTCGACACTTCTTTATTCCCTTTTCTTCATTCCCATTTAGTTAGTCAGAGAGGGACAGTAAGAGACAGAGTGAAACAGAGAGAAACTGACAGACAGACAGACAGACAGACAAACGGACGGAGACAGGGAAGAGAATGGCACAAACCGCAGCTCTACCTTTCTGTGCCTGGGAAAATGCTTCTTACTGAATACAAGAGGTTTCCTCTTCCCTCAACATTCCAAGAGTTGATTAGGCTCATAGACCTGAAATGGGAAGTGGCCAACACTGCCTGGACTGTGTGGGTAAGTCTGCCTAATTTTTGAATTTAGCTAGTTGGCCCATTTGGATCTCCAACTTAATGTTCAGATACGTATGTACTTTTTAAATACATATTTTTGATCTCCATTTTACTCTCAACTTGTTCAGAAGAAGAGTAGAATGCAGGGAAGAAAAGCAGTATTCAGACCCACTAATTTCCAACAGACAGGATCAAAATCTATGAAGAAGAAAAGGCAAGATTAAGGAGTTCTAAGCAACCAAGGATTTATTTGATAAGGTGCACTGGAAAAACTCTGGATATGTGACATTTGAGTAGAAACCTAACTGAAGTGCCAGGCGTGGTGGCATCTGTAATCACAGCACTCAGGTTGAGGCAACAGGATCACTGCAAGTTAGAGGCCAGCCTGGGCTATGAAGTGAGTTCAAGGCCAGCCTGAACTGCATAGCAAAACCAAAAACCCTGTAAATTTTACAAGAAAAAGATACTGTTGACAAAGAAACAAGAAATGTAAGAGTACCCAACAACTAGTTACCAAAAGGTTCGTGTGGGCTGGGCATATAGTGCAGCAGCATAGCACCTACAACCAAAAAAAAAGTTTATGTAACTAATAAACAAGGTTGTTTTATCCATTAATAAGACAAATAGTATAAAAACTGTTGGAGAAACAGAAAGCAATTCAAAGATGAACAGCCAGTAAATACTAACATTACTAATAATTTTTAAAGTGCAAAAGAGGATTGAGGATATAATTCAGTGGTAAAATGTGTGCCTGTATGAGGCCTTGTGTGTGATTTCCAGCACCACACCAAAAAAATATAAAATTAGATTATTTTTTGGTCACTATATTTTTCACAAAAAAAGTACTCCTGGAACACATACAAGGAAATAATTATGCCTGAATGGAAAGAAAGTGGGGTGCACCTTGAAAAAAAATAATAAGGATAAATTCACAGTATTTTAGAGGATTTTTTTCTTTTATGGGTTTCTTTGCAATTAGCATGTGTTACTTTCACAAATGGGGAAAAAAGTCAAATTTGTTTTAAACAGTTCATGCTACCTAACAGAAATCCTTGGGTATAATAGAAATGTACGACCAGGGATACAGCTCAATGGGGCAGTATCTGCCAGGCAAGCGCAAGCACAAGGGTTCCAATACCAAAAAAAAAAACCAAAAAAAACCAACAAGTAGATGGCCTAAGAAAACTAATCATCTTTAATTGTGATCACTATTACAACTTATTAGCTACTTAACATAGAAGATTCAACAAAAGAGGATTTAGCAGAACAAGGCAAATCATTAAGTACTCTGTGAACAATGGGCAGTTTGTTTCTACTTTCACTCAGAAAATTCTTTAAAAGGTCACATTTTTGCTTGCATACATTCTAACCAGTTCCTAAAAGGTCCCTGAAAGACTGTGATAGACATGCCCATGTTAAAATTCATTTAATATAAATTTTCATCTGTACGTGAGAAAAAAAGCACAGAAAAAAATCATCTGAGGGAAAACAGACCCAATACATTAGCTCTAAATAAATCAAGAGGGCTGGGGATTTAGCTCAGCGGCATAAGGCGAGAAGAGCCTTATGGGTTTCTTTGCAAGAGCGTGGTCGTGAGTTCGATCTCTGGTACCGATATAAATAAATAAATAAATAAATAAATAAATACAAGAAAGAAAGAAAGAAAGAAAGAAAGAAAGAAAGAAAGAAAGAAAGAAAGAAAGAAAGAAAGAAAGAAAGAAAATATAGAGCCAGGCACTGTGGCGCATGCCTGTAATCCCAGCACTCAGGAGGCTGAGGCAGGAGGATCATTGTGAGTTCAAGACCAGCCTGAGCTACAAAGTGAGCTCAAGGGCAGCCTGAGCTGCATAGTGTGACCCTGACTCAAAAAGGCAAGAGAGAGAGAGAGAGAGAGAGAGAGAGAGAGAGAGAAGGAAGGAAGGAAGGAAGAAAGGAAGGAAGGAAGGAAGGAAGGAAGGAAGAAAGGAAAAGGAAAAGGAAAAGGAAAAGGAAAAGGAAAAGGAAAAGGAAAAGGAAAAGGAAAAGGATATAAAATATTGGCAGGGTGTTATGGTACACGCCTGTAATCCCAGCACTTAGGTCAGCACTTAGGAGGGCTGACACAGGAAGAATTCCAGGCCAGCCTGGATTACATAGAACATAGAGAGGCCATCTCAAAAAACAAAACAACAACAAAACACACACACAGAGGAGGGGGGAAAAAAAAAATATATATATACACACACACACACACACACACATATAAAATTCTGCATTTAATATCCACTTCCCCATGTGGATTCCATAATGCTGCTATGTGATAGGAATTGATATAGCACCCAATGAACTTCGAAAAATTTTTTTTACTTTTGATATCTCTTCTAAAAATCATGCTAGAACTTGTTTTCCAGGTAGGTCTTATTTTCAAAGAAACATAATATGCAACCTAAACTAGTCTTGAATTCATGATCGCGCTATCTTGGTCTTTTGAGTACTGCAAACTTCAAACATTTTTATTTTTATTCTTATCTTCATTTTAATATGCTATTTCAAATATATAATCAAATCTATGATCACAAAGATATTATTCCTTTGACAAGGCTAAATGCAAAAGATAAAGCTGCTAACCAAGGAGTAAATGATATAGGATATGACTAAATTCACAGTACATGAAAGACTAGTTAGGCAGTGTGGTCACATTCCAAAATTTAATAATGAGCTCATAAGACAGATATTAAATAATTAACTTAAAAATATGGATGCTATAAAAACATCTGTAGGCAAAGAGATTAGCGGGCCAGGGATTTAGCTCAGTGGCATAAGCGCCTGCCTGGCAAGTGCTAGGTCATGAGTTCAATCCCTGGTACCAAAAAAAAAAAAAAAAAAAGAAAGCAAAGAGATTAGCATGAAGCCAAATCAGTTTTGTCAACAAGTGAATTCCAACAGTACCCTAAATATCTCTTGCTTTTCAGTTTCTTCCCTTCCTACTACTCTAAACTTACAGACTACCCCATTCGTTATTCATAAATAAAGAACCTACATATACCTAATTCACAATTAAAGAACATATTTATACCAGTCATCCCAACCACTACTAAAATTCCAAAAGCCAATTCCCAAATACCCTCTTTAGTTGTCTAGATAGCTAATTACCCAGACAGGGGAAGACTTGTTTCTGTCAGATATAAACTTAAATCACACTGTTCCCATGTTTTAAAATGCTCGCTCTTCCTTTTCCCTTTCTCTCTCCTATATAATCATTCAATACAAAAGCCAGTACAGAGAGCTGAACAAGCAGGCATCTGTGCATGTGTTTGGGAGAGAAGGAGATGCAGGAGTCTGAGCAAGGGAAGGAAAGTATTCCTACTGAAGAAACAGAGCACGAGGCAGATGAAGTGTCCATATGGGACAGGCAACCCAGTGGAGGTGACACAGAATGAACAGGACAAAGACAGACTCTCCCAGAGAAGACAGCCAGGCACAGAGACTAAGCAAGGTGAAAACAGTATCTTCTTAGGAGAACAGGCCACACACAGTGACGGAGCCCAAATGTGCTAAGAACAGAGAACATGGAAAAGCCCCAGATGGGATGTGAAGTGTGACTGCCATAAAGAAAAAAGAGACACAGGCTCAGCAAGGGTGGCAGACTGTACTGGTCTTCTGCATGGTGGGAAAGAAGTGTCCCAGGTCAGAGTTGAGCAAGATGAGGAGGATGAAGGCACTGCAAGCAGCACGAGTACAGTGTTTGAGCCTGGGCAGAGTATAAATAGATGGCCACAGTGGGTGGGTTGGGGTAGGAAGGCACCAAGGGGTGCTAGAGCCAAGCAGAGTGAAGAAGGCAGCTGTGCTAGATACGGCTTTCTGTGGTACTCCAAGTTTATACTGAAAGTACTAAATACATCTCACCAAGCTATTATTTTCTGGATAAATCGAAAAAACATACCAAGGTCAAACGGAAAGCAAAGGACAATACATCAGACTAGCAGCAATAAAAATGCTAAGCAAATAAGCTCAGAAACAAAAGAAACCTCAATTTACAACAAATGAGACACAAGAATTCAACAGTAATTTAATTAATGTGTACTTCTAAATATAATTGATCCCACTAATGAAGTGTGGGGCAGCCAGCCTGCAAAATGACTCCCAGTCATCCAAATACTCACACCTCCTCCACTGAACCATGGTTATCATTGTAACTAACAGAAATTGACATCTAGAGATTAGTCTACAGAAGATGAAGGTTTTCTTCTTGAGCTGGTTTGTTGTTTCAAGACACCTGCTCCAGAAAAAACCAATAGCTATGTCACAAGAACACTCAGGCAGCTCATACAGAGGTCCATAGGGCAAGAAATCCAGTCCTCCGACCGCATTCGGGTTAAGAAGCTGTGAAGCACGTCCTCCCTAGGCAAGCTTGTAGGTGACTGAAGACCAGCCAACAGCTTGCCACCACCTCAACCTGTAGCAGGGGTGCCCAGCTAAGCCTTCCCCACACTCCTGATCCCCCAAAGTATAAGAATAATAAACGCCTGCTGCTTTAAGTGGCTTAAGTTTAGGTAATTTGTTGCACAGAATACATAGAGCGTAAGTTCTGAAAGTTTAAAGAGCACCAATTACAGACTCTCAAGAAAAGAAAAATGAGGCTCTGTCCCAAAAGATCCTTGCTGGCCACAGAAAAGTATAAAAAAGATACTATTTAAATTCTAATCAAAGGGCCATTTATAATTCTGTTGAAAGAAAACAAATGACACAGACCACAGTAAAAGGGTAAAAGATTATTTCTTACATCTAAAATTGTATATATCTTCCTAGATGTCTTAAAGTTATCTGGAATTTCTAGGTAGTAAAGATTTTACATATTAAAAAAAAAAAACTGAACACCTTCTATGTGTCAGGCACTATGGCGAGCACTAGAGATAAACTTGTAAAGTCAAGCCTGATCTCTGACCCAGCAAAATGAATCTGACTTTTTCTTTTTTTTTAAGATTCTACATACAAGAGAGATGACACACTATTTTTCTGTATGGCTTATTTGGCTTGGCATAATGTCTTACACATCCATCCAAGCTGTAGCAAATGAAGTAATTTCCTTTTTACATTTTTAAATAAGCCTTTTTTCCCCTCTGTATAAGCAATCAGTTTATATTTTTGTCCCCAAGGAAACAAGATCTTGTCCAGACTAGCCTCAAACCTCTAAGATCAGAAGACCCTCCTGCCTCAGCCTACCAAGTAGTGGGGGTTACAAAAGTACCATTCACCTTGCTTCCTATTTTAAGTCCGAGCAACATTCCATGCTCTGTGTGTGTGTGTGTGTGTGTGTGTGTGTGTGTCTGCGTGTG
Source organism: Dolichotis patagonum (assembly GCA_004027295.1). Taxonomy (NCBI): domain Eukaryota; kingdom Metazoa; phylum Chordata; class Mammalia; order Rodentia; family Caviidae; genus Dolichotis; species Dolichotis patagonum. The sequence goes on from PVJX010031624.1 coordinate 19,682, forward strand.
TATCACATTTTCTTCAGCCGTTCATCCAATGACACGCAGGTTACTTCCATGTCTTGGTGATTGTGTGTAACACTGTAATGAATAGAGAGGTTGCAGATATTTTTACAACAGTGCTAGTGGAGGTTTCATCCCCTGTAGGTAAATACCCAGGAGAGGGACTGCCATAACTATACTTCTAAATACCAAAATTCTATACCCTATACCATAAGGAATTTTTTTTAGTGATGAGTCTAAGGATATACTGTTTTATTGCACAGTTCACATAAAACTTTTATCTTCATAAATTATTAGTATGACATTTATTCAATCATCCAATATAATAGTTTCTATAAACAATACACTCAATATCTCATTTAATCACACAATTACCATTATCTTGATAATCTCTCAGTCTCATTCTTTGCCACTCTCATCTTATTCTCCTACTACCCTCCTCAATCAGCCTTTCAGAAATACCACCTCCGAGCCCCACAGGTCTCTCCTGCACGCTGTCTGAGCCTCCTTCACCTCTCCTGGACGGTTCTTACAGGAACTGTAACTAGAGCCAGATGGCACACTGGTTAATAATAGCCTTACTCATGCTAGAATGTAAGTTCCATGGGAGCAAGAAAGGTATTTTATTCCCTGCTTAATCCTAGTTAGGCATTTTAAAACATAATAAATGCTTGCTAAGTAAAAGAATGAGTGATAGAATGACTCTTCTATCTCCCTCATCAACTATCTTTTTATTGCCAAGGACAGTGTATCTCAAACTATGGCTCAACAACAGGTGGTCCCTACTATCTACCAACTGGAGTACAGGTAAATTAGTAAGACGAATTAACCATCCCCTTTGGTTGTATTTTACTCCTTAAACTATAAAAACAATTTCTACAATAACCCTATAGCATAAGCCACCATCAGCCTGTTTTCTTAATCCTCGAAACAGATGTATCTTCCTAGGCCAGTGATAACAAACTCTCAGAGTCTTCAATGATACAAACTTCCCTTTACGACATGCGTGCTGTAGGTTTGCCAGCCTGGGCCATCTACTAGGCAGTATTTTCCTAGAGAATCTAGATGTTCAAAAACAGACCTACTGGCCAGGCATGGAAGCACATGCCTACAACCCCAGCACTCAGGATCACTATGAGTTCAAGGCCAGCCTGAACTACACAGTAAGACCCTGTCTCAAGAAACAAAAACAAAAAAAGGGAGGCAGAGGATACTGTTAATGGGGTAACAAGATTTAGAATTTACATTATTCTCACCACTCTGCTTGGATGAATTATGTGCTGTTCCAGTTTGTCTACTTACGCTAGACTTGAGGACATGGTCAGCTATCCCAAAAATAAGAGGACATATTACGGTAATCACCCCTAATTTTCCTATCAACTTAATCTGA
>PVJX010031625.1:0-21073 GCA_004027295.1 Dolichotis patagonum
AGCTCTGCGTCACTACACTTGGCTTGGCCTCTATTTTCTTTCTTTGCTTTTGTGTTTTTGAGACAGGATTTCGCTATGTAGTCCAGGCTGGCCTCGAACTTGTGGTGATCTTCCTGCCTCAGCCTCCTGAGTCCTGGAGGCCCGGCTTGGCCTCTGTTCTTGGGGAGAGAAAGGGTTTGTATTAATCATCTTTCTCAATCCTGGGACAAAATGCCAGCACCAGCAACTTAAAGAAATGTTCGTTTTGGCTCAGTTTTTGGGTTCAGTCCCTAGTTGGCTGGTTCCAAGGCAGGATCAGAATAATGAAAGTGTACCTTGTGGGATCCAGGAAGCAGCGAGAAGAAAGGAGCCGGTGACTAGAATACCCCTTCCCAGGTCATGACTTCACGACCCAGACACCTTCCAAAAGGCCCACCTCTGAATACATGAGACTGGGGGAACATTTTAGAGCTAAACCCTAATACGGATTAGAGGAGGGTATGTGTGAAGTGCTTGGGAAGCAGCTACCACAGGAAAGAGCTGCAGGGAAGGGCTCACCACAGAGTGCCATGGAAAAGCTGGGCGATTCTGACACACCCAGTAACGAGCCTCTTACCCATTCGCTTCCTGATCGTATTCTTTATATGTGCTGTTAGACACTCGGCTAGGTGTTAGAAATATGTTTTGGCTGAACTCTTTTCATGGTAGGGGTGGCAAGTATTTATTACAAACTGTGTTATAATAAGGGTTACCTCTGTGGGCCTGGACTTCCCAGCCTATGTTCCAATGAATCTTTATTATTTTTATTTTATTTTAGTTTTTAAGTTTTCAAAACAAGGTGATTCGAATTTAACAGTAATTATACTGCATATTGTTAACTTCAAAATAGTTGCTCAGGTTACCAGATTCAGGAATAAAACAAAACAGTAAAACAGAACAAAACATTGGATTTTAAAAACCAGACAGAAGGAAATCCCCCACAGTTGCCACAGTGCACACCGCCATCCTCCAAATAGATGTCCAGACCGCCAGCCCCAGGGCCGCAAAGTCGATCAAACAACAAGCCTTGAGCTGTTCCTTTCACCTCAGGTGCTGTCATCTCACCCCAGTTCCTGTGACTCAGCCAGCTGCTCACGGAGCAAGGAGGGGACACTCTTTTGGTCTCCCAGCCCATGTGCCAGCTGGCACCTGGCAAGGCGTGGTTTGGCTTCTTGTGGAGTCTCTTCCCATTCCCCACCAATGACTCTTCTGGGTTAGTCCTTGGTTTGTTTCTGGGAGACAAACCCTAAACTCTTGGAATATTTATTTTGCTACTAACTGTCTTTGTATGCCCGACAAAGGTAATTTAGGCCGGGCGTGGTGGTGCACGCCTGTAATCCCAGCACTCGGGAGGCTGAGGCAGGCAGATTGTTGCAAATTCAAGACCAGCCTGGGCTACAAAGTGAGCCCAAGGCCAGCCTGAACTGCATAGAAAGACCCTGTCTCAAAAAGATAAAACAAAAACAAACAAACAAAAAGCCCCAAACAAAGGTAATTTAAACAGTATGATGTATCACAAATACTTGTTTTAGTATGATGGGGCCCTTGGGCAAGGCAGTATCAGTTGAGTTTTGGGGGGTTCTGGAGATTTGAGAAGCAAAGGTCATTTCATGGACACAGCACGATTTAGTGACTCTCCCTGAATAGGAACCCTGAGCTCTGAAGCCCCGGCCAACGCTCCTGGTTGGCTGCATGTTGTGCGCGTTGCTCTATATTACTGCGGGAAGGGTGAAGTGCTGTCTGCGTACTTCCACTGGGGGGACAACCAGAGGCCGCGCATGTCGTCTTCTGGACTCCATCATGTGTCCCTTTTTCTTCTGCTAATTTAGTGTGTATATTGTTATTATCATAAACTGTCACCATGAGTAAAATTGTGAGCTTTCTGAATTTGAGGAGTCTTTCCAGTGAGCCACTGAAGCAGAGGATGATCTTGGGGAGCCCCTTCATAGGTAATGAGCAGAGGAATCTGAGAAATGCTGAACAGGTAGACTGCAGGGTGTTTTTTTGTTTTTTGTTTTTTGGTTTTTTTTGGTACCAGGGATTGAACTCACGACTGGGCGCTTGCAAGGCAGGCGCTTATGCCACTGAGCTAAATCCCCTGCCCTACAGGGTGTTTTGAGTCCACACCAGCTCAAAGGATTTCAGTAGCAGGAATTTGCACAGGGTCACCTTAGTCCCCCACCTAAGACTTCTTTTACTATATCACTGTCGGGATTTAGCCCTTCTTACTCTACTTGGGATACTGCTCAGTTTTTAATGTTTAAGAATTGTCTTTTGTATTTGTCACTATCTTCTTTATTTGATCTTTCATTCTTTCTGTTAATTTTTTTTTTTTTTTTTTTTGTGGTAACAGGGATCGAATTCATGACCTTGTACTTGCCGGGAAGGCGCTTACACCACTGAGCTAAATCCCCGGCCCCTCCTTCTGTTAATATATTTTTTTCCAAAAAATTTTTAAAAACCCAATAAAATGGGGAACTGGGTACAGTAGTGTATACTTCTATTTCCAGCTCCTTGGGAGACTGAGGCAGGAGGATGACAAGTTGTAGGCCAACCCAGGAACTTGGCAAGACACTGTCTCAAAATAAAAAGGGAGGCTGAGGCAGGAGGATCACAAGTTCAAGCCTAGCCTGAGCACTTTAGTGACCTAGTATGACTCTGTCTCAAAAATGAATGAATGAATAAATGAATGAATAAACAAATAACTAGGGATAGAGCTCAGTGGTAGGACTCTTGCCTAGCATGCTTGAAGCAATAGGTTCAACCCCCGTATTGAAAACAAAATCAACAAAAATGGAATTCTTAGTAAGCTGTGTTAGATTTTGTCTTGCAGTGAGTAATAAAGACCCCAAATAATAATGGTTTATACATTATTTACATTTATTTTTTCCTCACATCAAAGGCCAGAAGTAGAAGATTCAGGGTTTTAGGGAGTCCTTACCATAAATGCCCTGGGGATGAGGCTGCTTCTAACTCCCCACTCGGTGGTCCCTAGAGTGCAGCGCTGCCCTAGGGTCCCAGGTGGAGCTCCTGTCTTTGGGACATTGCTCTGCACACGAAGTGGAGAAAGGTCTTTGCCTCTCCCTATCCAGGGAATTCCCCACAATCTTCCACTGCGATTCATGTTCCACACTTCAACCCTTAGCCACAGGGACAGCCTCAGCTGTAAGAGAGCTGAGAGTTGTGATGTTTACTTCTAGCAGTCCTATGCCCAGTTAGACTCTAAGATTTAGAGGTGAACAATTGATTATCAATCTCTGCCACATTTTTCTCTTTCCTATCTCCACCATGGCCCAGGCTTTACTGCCATATTGCTGAAAGAAATGGCCTATCTGGTTTGGGATGTTACTTATGATACTATATTATATATTGTTAAAACATGCCATATATATATATATATATATATATATATATATATATATATAGCTTTCATATTTGTGATGCTGGAGTGTTTTTTGTGTGCCAGGCAAGTGCTCTGCCACCAGCTATATCCCGAAGCCTGAATGCATGTTTTATCCTGTTTGTGTGTGTGTGTGTGTGTGTGTGTGTGTGTGTGTTTTGTCTTTTTGAGACAGGATCTTGCTATGCTTTGTAGCCCAGGCTGGTCTCGAACTCCTAATGATCCTCCTGCCTCAGCCTCCTGAATGCTAGTATTTCAGGTGTGAGCCACCACGCCCAGCAAACCTGTTCTTTGATACAGAAATAATTGGAGAAATATCTAGAGGGCTGAGGGTGAAACTCAGGGTCAGGGTACTTTCCTGACATGTGTGAGGCCCTTGGTTGGATTCTCAGCATAAAAAAGTAGGTGGGTTAATATGAGTATATTGAACTTATTAGTATGTTTTTGACTAAGGGATCTAACTATACTGAGGTTGTTCCCCAACTCCTGGGCTCAAGGGTTGCTTCAGACTCTTTGAGTAGCTGGAACCGTAGGTGCATGGAGCCTGCTTGTACACACACACACACACACACACGCACACGCACACATGCATGCACACACGTGCACGCGCATGTATGCGTGTGTGCGAGTGCGCGCACACACACACACACACACACACACAGTTTGTTTTGTTTTGTTTGAAACAAAGTCTCACTGTATAGCCCAGCCTGGCCTTAAACTATGTATCTCAAGCCAGCCTCCAATCTGTGGTCCCCCTGGTGCAGAGTGAATCCTCATGCCTGGCTTTCGGCTTGTAGGTTGAGTTTTATGGGTTTGTTGAAATGTAAGCAGCTGACTTAAGATACTGCATCTATACCCGTTAGCAGCTGCACCAGGCGGACAAGTGCCCCCAAACTCCAGGTCTGTCCTCGTGATTTTCCCCAGCCCGCCTCTTATTTGTAGGCTACTGGCGCCCCCTGATGCCCACTGAAAAAAAAGTCTTTCTTCTTGCTCAGAGAGAGGCTAACTATAAACACAGGAGACACCTCTGTCTTTTACTTAATTGCACTTCAGATAGTGTTTGTCACACCAACATCCTTTCCTTCTATGTTCTCCCCAGGGAACCTCTCTATCTCCTTCCTTACAGTAGCAACTGCTCTAGTGACTTCCATTGCATACATTTTAGTGCCTGATAGGCCCTGAGTGTCAAGGAATATCTCACTTAATTCTCACAAGAGCCCTATGCATGAATGTTATTCTCACTGTACAGGAGAAGAAACTAAGAGATAGAGCCCAGTCCACTTTCCAGGTATGCAAAAGAGGAAGAACCTAATGGATAGTGCAGTAATGTCCACAAAGGCCATGCTTTACCAGTGCTCACACAGCATCTGAATATACGATTGTTGATGAACATCTTAGTTGCTAGAGCTTTAGTGCTAAAGCTCTAGTTGCTAAAGCTTTAGCGAGTATACGTCAAAAAAGCCTTCAAAATATAGTTTAAAAATATGCCCTGGTAAATGTGAAGACATATTATACTTCCAGTGTAGAAGTTTATCCTGGAACTCAGTCATAGTTCTTTATTCATATAGTAATAAACCAAATGATGTTATGAGCAGACTTGTTGCTTCCGTCTCCCAAACTAATTGGAATATAGCATTCAACCATTGGTTTCCCAGTTTCTGATTGATGTTACATTTGCTGGTAGAGCATAAGCTGACTGGTGCAGGAACTGTATGCAAGAACAAAGCAAAAATTCCAAATGAAATGTTGCAATTTCAAAACAGAGACCTGTTTTGACGATCTTTAGATTCAGAAGGATATAACATTGGCCTCTTATATGGAAAAGAAAAACAAACTTGTACTGCTGATGTTAACATTTCATTATGATGGAAATATTGATGTAGAAACCTGGACAAAACTGAAGCGTGAGATGGTGACTTTTTTTTTTTTTTTTGTCTTTTTGAGACAGGGTCTCACTATGCAGTTTAGGCTGGCCTTGGGCTCATTTTGTAGCCCAGGCTGGTCTCCAACTTGCAATGATCCTCCTGCCTCAGCCTCCTGAGTGCTGGGATTACAGGAGTGCACCACCACAACCATCTTTCCTGTCCTTTTTGGCAGGATACAATTGATATCTTTTTGGTTCTCCTATTGTCATAGTAGGTCTTTGTGACATTGCACTTGCTTGTTTACCTGTCAGGAATTTCTGTGGTAGATTTTTGTTACTATTTATGCTGTAGTTAACATAAGTTTTTATTTCTGATGTTGTCTTTTTTAGATTTTGTAAGCAAGTAACCAGCCGATGTGAAAACACTGATGTCTATTCTAAGCACCCTTACATATTTAATATTTTATTTTATTAATATCTTATTTTCCTACTAAGTGTATATTGTACAATATAGTAAGAAGCTTTTGACAAAAGAAGACAGGAGAGGTGACAAGAACGGGTTGCCACACATGAAGGAAAGCTAAGCACATGTGCTGTCAGCATAAGACAGACGTGTGCATGGAACATGTGTGAAGACTGCCTTGAGTGTGACAATTGATGCAAAATTATTTTTGTTGTAGAGTTCTATTGATATTTTCATTATAGTTTATATAGGAATTTATTTCTCATGGTATCTTTTAGGTTTTATAAGCTAGTACACAGCTGATGTGAAAATGTTAGTGTTTATTCTAGACAGGCAATACATATTAAGAATTTAACACTTTATTTAACTGATATTTTATGTTCCCATTAATTACACCTTGTATAATATAAATAACAACTTCCTTAGGAAACAGCAAGACCAGAAAAATGTCAAGTATGTCCTACAAAAGGGCCAGGAAAGCAAAACACATGCGCTATCTGTGTAAGAGATACATGAGTGTGGAATGTATTGTCATGTGTGAGGACTGCCTTAGGTGTGATAATTGAAGGAAAGACTATTTTTGTTGTAGAATTCTATTGTTATTTTCATTGCAGTTCACATAGGAATTTATTTCTGCTGTTATTTTTTAGACTTTGTACACCAAACCCCAGCCAATATTGAAACTTTTGATGCTTTTTATAAACAATAAATATTTTTTTGATATTTTTCCCTGTTAAGTACTCATTTTTTAATATAATAAATTCAGGCCAGACATGGTGGCACATGCCTGTAGTCCAGCATTTGGGAGGCTGAGGCAGCCTAGGCTACATAGTGAGTTCAAGGCCAGCCTGAACCACATAGTAAGATCCTGTCTCAACATATATATACATGACTCATAAAATTAAAATTAATAATTCATCCAAAATTAATAATTAATCAATAGAAATATTATGAAGACAAACATGGACATTATATACCCAGCACAATGCTTTTTTAACAGAAAGTTGTCGTTATGCCCCAGCAGTTAAATAGGTGGGCTACTGTCAAGCACCACAGTACCCAATTTGGAAAGCTCTTTAAGACTACCAGTACTTGGGCTGGGGATTTAGCTCAGCGGCATAAGCACCTGCCTGGCAAGCACGAGGTCGTGAGTTTAATCCCCGGTACTAAAAACAAAACAAAAAAAACTACCAGTACTTGTCCCTATCCCCAAATTTTAAGGTGAGGCATAGACTGAATTGCGGCCCCCTAAAATCCATATATTGAGGCCTTAACCTGTGGTGTGACTGTATTTGGAGATAGAGGACATAAAGGCTAAGAAGGGTCCTAAGGGTGGGGGCTCTAGTCCAAAATGGCAGATGCCCTTATAAGAAGGGGAGGAGACATCAGAAATGTGTACACACAGAGAAAAGACCTTGTGAGTGTTAAGAGTTTTCTGGCACAATAGAGAAGCAAAAGTACAAAATGAACAGGTTTATTGAGGTGAGGACGTTGAAAGGAGCACATGACCCATGGCGGCCGGGCTGTTATGGGGTTTGGGACATATGAAACCTCTGACCGGGGGTGGTACTTAGGGCAGGCATTGAGGATGCACAGGAGCTGATTGGAATTTTCTTCACCTGCACTGGGAAAGGAAAAAGGAAGTTGTAATAGGGGAAGGAGGAAGTGACCTCAGGGTAAACATCCCCGATTTGGCCTTCCACCGCCATAATGTCTGTAGTTTATTCTAGGGCGAAACTCTTTCAGTGAGGATACAGTGAAAATGCAGCACATGTAAGCCGAGGAGAGAAAGGGCGAAACTCTTTCAGTGAGGATACAGTGAAAATGCAGCACATGTAAGCCGAGGAGAGAAACCTTAGAGAGACCAAAACTGCGAGTCTTTGATTTCTCCTCCAGGACTGAGAAGATGAGTGTCCTGTGGTTTAAATTATCTATCCTGTGGTCATTTGCTGTGGTAGCTCCTACACTCTAACACATATGGACACGTTTTCTTCATTTTAAACTCCCTAAAGAATTCTTGGGCATACCTGAGATGAAAATCAGGACAATTGCTTTACAAAATTTGGTGGGGAGCACAAGAGATTATCCTAAGAGAAAAGGCAGCCTTAGATCCTGGGCTGAAAAGGTTTTAGCAACTTTTAGAACTGTCAAAAGAATGCAGACGGTCCTCTCAACTCTGTCTACTCCCTCGTTTTCTCTTATTTTCATTTTAGTTACTCAAACAGCACTCAAGATGACTAAAATATTTCTTACTTATTTTTTCTTCTTTTTGCTCTGTGACTCATAGCGCCAGAACACTTTTTTCGGTATTGAGAATTGAACCCATGTCTTTATTTGCAGCTATATCCCCAGAGCTTTTTAAAGGATTATTTTTAAATTTTGAGATGGGGTCTTGCACAGTTGCTAAATTGCCCAGGCTGGGCTCGAACATGCAGTCCTTTGCCTCACTCTCCCAGGTGCTAGAATCACAGACAGTGCTGCCGTGCTCAGCTAAGAACACGCAAGGGCATTACTACTCCACCTACGACTCCATAAATACATTTCTGTGAGTTGTTAGGAGAACTTACCCAACATTCATAGCAATAGTCCAAGGGTAAAAAAATGTATATTAAGTTTCAAACGACCAACTTAAAAATGAAATTTGGGGACTAGTGGTGTAGCTCAGTGGCAGAGCACTTGCCTGAACATAACAGTTCTTTTGATCTGCTTCAGAGCTTCTGTGGTGAAGCTGTGGCCTGTACTGTTATTTTAAAATACACTGCCATGCATATGTACTGGGACGTGTACTGGCATGTATACTGCCATGTGCCAGCCAAGAAAAAGCTATAGAGACATTTTAAATGTACTGCTGTGTTCTATATGGGAAAGTGAAAACTAATAGCAGCTTATCAATATTGGTATATTAATTGTAACAAATGTACCATACTAACATAAGATGTAAGATGTTGTTACAGTTTAAATATGGTTTGTCTCCTTTCTGAAACTCATGTAGAAATGTAATCCCCAAGTCTCCACAGCTCTTGCATCTCCACTGCTCTGTCATTCTCTGAGCTCTTCAGCAGTTCTCTCACTGCCAGTCACATTCAGACCTAATAGCTCATAGTGTTACCAACTCCTTCTTAGCAACGTACTTAGTGCATTCTAGCCAACATAAAAATCAGTAGTAACATCAACCAAGCAAGGCTTTATGGGACCTGTGCTTCAGCTCAGGGGTTAGTACAGCAGACAGAGTCCACCTGGATGACGTGGGAGTAGGAGGAAATGCTGCTTATACAGAGAAAGGCCAGCCAATATATCTGTTTCATTTAGTGGACTTATTTTGGGATTTCCAAAGAGGGGGAAGGCTCATCTGGAGAGTTTGCAATGAGAAGTCTTCTACTGGAGTCACCTAGGAAAGTTTCACGTTTGAAGCCTACTGAAGCCGAGGCAAATGTCTCCCCGAGTGGTTGTGGGGCACCCAGGACAGCCTCCACTGCCAGAGACAGCTCAGTCAGGACCGTGGGAGAAGCAGCTGCCTGACTGCTCCTGACATACTTGTGAAAATGGAGGAGTTCAAGTCACACCTGTCTCCATTTGAGGAATTTCCAGTGTTGATCATGGCCCATTAGAGTTTGGGGGTCTGCGGCAGGTTGCTGTATTGGTCCCTAGTCTGTTCCTGCTTTTTACCTTGTAAGGTGTGGGTCTCCAGGTGCTTCTCAGAGCGGCAGTGGCAGCACCTGAGGGGCCCAAGCAGGGGAAGCACTGTAGCTGTCTGCTGGGCCACAACTCCTGTCAGGGTTCCGGAGAGAGTGGCGGCCCAGAGGACAGTTGCAGAGGCAACCACAGAGGTGGCAGAAAGATCCTGGAGTGAGTCACCACCCAGGTCATCTTTGGGGAGTGAGGGGGAGGAGCACAATGGCTATCAGTGAAATCATATTCTCTCTGGCTCTGAGGGAAAAAGGAAGGCTTGGGCCTTGTTTTTCTACCCCACTGGCCTCCCTGTACTTGATTTTTATTCATGTTGAGGAAAATCATCTTAAACTGTGTGATATCTTCAAAAAGTCAGTTTTTTTTTTCCTCTCTAGTATTGGGGATTGAAGTTAGGGCTTTCTCACTGGGCTATGTCCCCAGTCCTCTTTCATTTTTTGTTTCTGAAACAGGGTCTTGGTAAGTTGCCCAGGCTGGGCTTGAACTTGCGATCTTGCTGCCTCAGCCTCCCAGAGTCATGGCAGTACAGGTATGTGCCACTGTGCCTGCTTGTACTTAATTTGTTGCATAAAACTGACAACTCTCTACTTGGTGGTTTTCACATCACTTACCATTATTCCCATTTTTGGGTAAGAAGTTAACCAAATTTATTAGAGCCCCAGAAATAGCAGAATGATAGAGGAAAGAACAGAATCCAGCTTTTGAAATGCTTAATCCAATGCTGTTTTCACCGCTGGCTCTGCTATAGACAGTAGGGTTGGCCATAACCTTTAAAGGGTATGCCACCCCACATGTCTTTCATTCAGAACTTCACTTTTACTTGGGTGTCTACTCCAGTCCTTGTTTGGGACACCTGAATTCCAGAGAAGCTGGTGTGGCCCCAGATCCTGGTGGTGTCTCAATAGTCTAATCAAAAGTTCTCAACCTGGAAATGTATTGGAATCACCTGGCTTTGTCTTCAGACAGTCTCAAATGTGTGGTCTAGAAAGAAGTCTTATTTATTTCCCTCCTAAAATTATGCCATCTTGTTGTTGTTGTTGTTATCAAAAATGAGAAAAGGACTTGCTCATTCAACATGCATCAAACTAGGTTGTGGAACTTTGTTTTTTTTAATTTTTTTTATTTTTATTTTTGGAACTTTGATTATCATTTCTGGTGAGCTTATTCAAAGAAGTCAGAACACTTTCCCCTTTGAAACAGTTGCCTGGCTTTGGGCAAAACCCTTTTTAACAAGGTGAAAGTCCTAGATCTTAGGATTTGAAAAAGAATTCATGTGTTAGGTTATTTTAGGGTAGATGGCCAGTCACAAGATGAGGGCTGAAATAAACATAGTATTTGATTGTTGTGTTTTGAGTAATGACCAAAGGGGTAGAAAAGTTTTTTGTTCCCTGAAAAGGGGCTGAAATGCCCACTGTATTGTGTAATTCAATACTGAGCTGGCAAAAAATGCCAAGAAACAAACCAACTAACCAACCAACCAACCAACCAACCACTTAGCTGGGCATGGTGGTAGGTGCTTGCAGTCTCAGCCACTGTAGAGGCTGAGGCAGAAGGATTATTTGAGCCCAGGAGTTTGAGTCTAGGGCTACACAACAAAATCCTGCTTCTAAAAATGTATTAATTTTTAAAAATTTAGTTGAGCCTTTCTGTTAGCCCTAAACTTCTCCAGTCATCCTGTGAGCTTATGATGTCCCCGTGATGTGGGAAGACACAGGAACTTCATTTTCTGTTGCTCCGCTCATGGCACCAAACCATAAAACAATTATTGGCAGGCTGAAGTGTTTGGATATTGTCGTCTTTTATCCCACGTGAAGGGATAGTGGTTCACCAAAGAAAGATGTGGGCCTTAGAGAACTTGCCCAAGAAGGACCCACACTCCAAATACAGTAAAAATGGGCCACATTCCTGACATTGCTGGGTCAGGCTCGGAGTTGCTCTCTCTGGCCTGTGTGGATAACTGTTAACTGTGAAATGCAAAGTCACTGTTTTGCTCTGCTCCTCTGGATCATCATAGCTGGAGGAGTGTGTGTGTGGTGACAATGAGCATTCAACTAAGCCTTGCTTCAGCTTTAGCCAGGTGCTAGATTTAGCTTTGCTGAGTTGCTGTACTATATGGAAGTGAGATAGAGCTGTTCCAGTGTGGCAAGTTTTCAGAACTGTCTATGTCTCCTGGACAATTCTGGGAGTCATGTAGTATCCGGGGGCTTGAAGAGATACTTTGGCAAGCTGAGATCCCCAAGCAAAAGAATACATGTGAGGTAGACATCAGTTTAAAGGCAGGCAGCAGCAAAAGAGCAGCCTGTGTCTTTATTGTTTAACCTTTAGTAGGTGGTTATTGCATATTTATATTCCCCTCTGTTGACTAACCTAACAGGAGTGTACTTGTTTATAGATAAGTCATCTTTGTGTAACTGTTCCCTGGTCTGTGTCTGTGCTAGACAGTGGAGTTGTGTCCTCAAAGCTAGCCAGAGTTGTCCTTATCTGCCCCCTGAGCTTTGAAACCTGAGGAAGTCTCTCTGGAGTAGTGCCCCACACATGTAATGTGGTCCTGGCCCTCAAGGGGGACTGTGTGCCTTTGAGAGGTGGTTGGCATATAAGGCAAGGTGTATTTGTGTCACACTGAGACTTTGTGTGAGGTGGTGGAGGCTGTTCTGTGAGGTTGGCCTAGTGAAATAATGAAGGGAGAAGATGATGAGAGGTCACAATGACAGAGAAGTAGGTTTAAGGAGGTGAGAAGAAAGCAGCTAACAGGAAGTGAAAGGTCTCCAAGCCAATTCCCTTATAACAGGTCACCCCAGTCTCTGATTATGTGTTGATGGGAGAAGGAATTTCAGAAGACCCAAAGGTCAACATGGGAGCAAATGTTTGGCCACTTCTTCCAGAATCCTTACAGTGGTTTATACTTACAACCTTATTCAGTAAAGAGGATACTGAGTGCAGATATTAATAGTTCTGTAACTCTTGGAATGTGGCCCATAAATAGCTGAAAATATAATTATGAAAAGTATTAAGTCTAAACCAGAGTTGTGAACTAATCTGAGAGATGATTTTTTTTTTTTTAATCAGGGATCAAACTCATGACTTGCCACTGAGCTATCTCTGGCCCGAGACGATGTAGTTTTACAGTAGAAGGAAGGACGGCAGTCAGTGCTTGTAGCTCTCTTCCCTACACCTTCCACAGATAAAACAGTCAAGTGTGAACAAAATCAGAATGTCTTTTATTTCCTATGTATCTGTTCCTCTGTGACTTTGGGAGGGTGATCTACCTGAAAATTTTTTTTTCAAGAGAAACAAAACTACTCACACTTACTTATAAACGCAAGCCTGTAAGTAGATTTCAAGACATCAGCCCCTGCTGAACATACACACACACATCCCCATACACGCTAGAAGTGGGACTAGCATTTGTGGACCATATACCCTGGTGTCTTTCCCTCGCTGGATTCATATTGCTCCTGATGGCTTTTTTTTTTAAAGAGAAAAAAGATAAAAAAATAACAATGAAAGAAGGTTTCCAAACAGGTTAGTAGGACAGTTACAATAATTAATAAATTGCATATTGTTGTCTTTATCGTAGTTATTCAGAGTAGAAGATATAGGCATGCTATCTTGTCCAAACAATATTAGCTCAAACTTTTCTTTTGGTACCGGGGATCGAACTCATGACCTCGCGCTTGCCAGGCAGGCGCTTAAGCCACTGAGCTAAATCCCCGTAAACTTTTCTTTTCAATGAACTAAAGAAACTAGCTGTATACCAGATAGTTTTATTGGCTAGTGTAAGAAAGCAGATGGTGCACAGGGAAGTAGCCAGGAGGAAACAACATATCCTTTCCCTTTCTAACTTACATAAAGGGATGAACAACGGAAGCATTGTCAATGTCTAGGCTAATGCTTTACAAACTTTAGTTTCGATGAGAACCCTGAACAGCTTGTCAAAACATGGATCGCCCTGAGTGTGGTAGCATGGGTTTGTAGCTACTCAGGGGGCTGAGACAAAAGACTCACTTCAGTCCAGGAGTTTGAGACCAGTCTAGGCAACATAGCAAGACACTCAACCCAAACAAGAAGAAAGAAAGTAAAACAAAACAAAACAAAACAAAACAACAAATAAAAACCCCAGGCAGGCATGGTGGAAAACACCTGTAATTTCAGCTCTTTGAAAGGTTGAGGCAGGAGGATCATAAGCCAAGACCAGTGTAAGATATTTACCAAGACCCTGTCTCTAAAAAATGAAAAGGATTGGAAGTGTCCTTCATTGGCAGAGTGCTTGGCTGGCACTTCGAGGCTCTGGATTGATTTCCTGGTAACTAAAAGCAAACACTTCCCCACCCTGAAACTCCCACTGAATGCTGGTCTCTAACTCAGAGTTTCCAATTCAGTAGATTTGTGAATATGGGACAAGAATTTACATTTGTTCTTTTGTGGTATTGGAACTGAACACAGGTTCTTCACACTCAGCTACATCTTCAGCCCTTTTTATTTTTTATTTTTTTTGGTACTGGGGATCGAACTCACGACCTCATGCTTGCCAGGCAGGCGCTTAAGCCACTGAGGTAAATCCCCAGCCCAGCCCTTTTTATTTTGAGCCGGAGTATCACTGAATCACTAAATTGCCTAGGGGGTCTCAAACTTGCAATCTTCTCTCAGCCTTTTGGAGTGCTGGGATTATAGGTGTATACCTCCATGCCTAAGTGACAATACTCCATAGTGGTGGCACATACTTGTAATTCCAGCACTCAAAAAGCAGTAGGATCATAGTAAATTTGAGGCCCATAGTGAGTTCAAGGCTAGCCTGTACTATGTAGCAAGGCCCTAAACCAAACTGAACTGAACTGAATCAAACCGAATACATTTCTAACAAGTTCCACGGCAATGTTAATGGCCTTGGTTCTGGGACCACACCTCCAGAACCATGCTATTAATTTTCAGATTTGGCTATATGTTAGAAACTGTCTGAACAGTTAAAAAGAAATGAAGTTTCCAGCACCACAAACAAAACAAAATGAAAAGTCAACTACTATGCCCAGAACTATTCTCAGATTAATCTCAACAGAATCTATGTGTGTGTCACCAGGCCTGAGTACTTTTAAAGTGTCCTAGGTGATTCTGAAGAGGAGAATAGTTACTTTTTATTTATTTGTTTGTTTGTTTGTTTATTTTGTCTTTTTGAGACAGGGTTTCAGTATTTAGTTCAGGCTGGTCTTGAGCGCACTTGCAACAATCCTCCTGTCTCAGCCTCCCAAGTGCTGGGGTTATAGGCGTGCGCCACCGTGCTTGGTGAGAGTTAACTTTTAAGAGTTAAATTTCTGTAACTAGCTATTTCCCGAGCAGATTTATCTTTCTGTCTTCCACCAGTGCTAGGTACATATTTCCACATACATATCTTACCAACTATACCCTGAACTCATGTTATCTCAAGCACTTGCTTCCCAAAACTCTGAGCTTACTCCCACTCTCTACCTGTATGCTTCCTGTAACTCTGAGCTTGCCCAGTTTGAACTTGTCTTAATGTGCAACATATATGATGTCATTGTCTCTTAGTTTAATCAGTTATAATGATATAAGATGTAGCCAATCAATAATCACCAAATAACTCAGCTTCTTTACTTCCCATTTATAAACTCCATATAAGCCCTAAACTACCAGAGATCAGGGCCTGACATTTTTTGAGGTCAGACCCATTGACATAAATAAACCTGCCTCCAAATCCTGGAAGATGTTTTGGTGTTTCTGTTTGCTTCTGCACCTCCAGTGTACACCAACTATGGTTGAGAATTGCTGATTTAGGCTTTGAAGTAGATACCCACTAATGTAGGGGTACTAGGTAAGTCACACCTAAATGTCTTTCACTTAGTTCTGAGGCAGGATACATTTGTAGCCTGTATATCTTTAGTTGGGATGCATACAACTGACAATAATTGTGATAGCAAGTGATTCCTCATGGCTCATAACCTAGAGAAAGGTTTAAGCAGAATGAATGTTGAAACAACAACCATGGAAAATGATAGACAAGCTGGTAGGGAAAGAGGAAATGATTCCTCTTTCCAAGACATTTGGAAAGGAGAAACCATAAAATTGTATCAGAGTTCTCCAAAATGTAGTTTTTTTGCTTGTTCGCAGACTGGATAAGATAGATATTTTGATTGAATCAGCTTAAATAAACTTCGTAGGCAGTTGGAGATAGGAGGGCAAGGGAATTAAGGATATTAGTGCGAAGGTAGTTAAAGTGAGGTACCCTGGTCATCTAATGACCACGAGAAAGTTTTCCTTTCTGCTAGGTTATATACTGGATCCATAACACAACATTTCTTTCTGAAAGCAGGTGTTTGCAGAATTATGGTGAGGCAAACACAGAGACCGACCCACCATTGGGGCCCATACTTGGATAATCACACCATCTCTTTTCTTCTGATTGGTCCTGGAGTGAACACCATACCCAAACAGGACCAATGACAGTCTTTCTGTGCATTTGATACTTGGGAAGGGTGTTATAGTCTGAGACAGCATTAACCAGGATGGAAGATTTCTTCAACTTAGTGATCCTTAAACTGCAATCTGAAAGCCGAGATGCTTGTCATGTAGTTACACAGAGCAAAGAAAGTAACAACTATAAAGGTTCTGCGGCAAGTACGGGCCAAATTTGTTCAAGGGAACTAGCTATACAGGTCAGTGTAGAATGCAGTTCCATTGCCTAAACAGCTTTCTCCCCAACTCTTTAAAAAACTAGGTAATTCACACATAACTTTAAGATTTCTGTCCAAACATCAGTCACTGAAGTCCACCCTGACCTCAGAGCAGGTCTCCCTTCGCTTCCAGATAACTAGCCTGTTGCTATGGTCTGGAGGCCTAGGTGTCCAAGACTTACAGAACTCAGGAAACGGTGTAATGGGTTAAGAGAGAAGCAGGACGCAGGCGTTCAGGAAGGTGAAGTTATTCCTAACTTGCCCAGCCAATGCGTAGAGCGGCCGCACATAAGGCGGAAGTGCATTCCCCCCGAGCCGTTCTAGGAAACCCGGAGGACTCAGCTCGTCAGTGATCCTGGGGCAGAAGAGAGTATCTCCTGGTGCACAGAGGTATTCCAGGAAGCAGTCTGTGAGGCGGTGGCAAAATGAGGTTTGGGTTAGGCCAAGAACGCGCGGAAAGCAAAGCAGGGAAAGACCAGGAGGCTGGGCCGGCTGACCACCTGTTCTTTCAGCGAGTGCGGCTCGCGCTGATTGGCTGGAGTGCCGCCCGGGTACCGGAAGTGGCCGATGCTGTCTCCTGTGACACCCAGACAACAGCTGTGGTTCTGTGAGAGCGGCGGAGCAGCGCCGGGTGCCCGAGCTGAGAGAGCGTGGGGCCGTAGCGGCCAGCGGTGAGATCTCATTCTCTCATGGCTGGGAGGAGAACGGCACTGGGCCCCCCATTCTGCAGCTTGCGAGCGGAACTGGAGCCCTAGATCTAGGCCTGTTCCTGACGGGGGCTTGCTGAGTGACCTTGGACCCTAAGACCACTCCCGGGACCCCGTTTCCCCATTTGCACACCGAGAAGGTGGCGTCTGGACACTGCTAGGGATTGTCTCAGTTATTCCTGCTTCCTGGAATACCTCTGGTTAGTGCCTGTCAGCCGCAGGAATGGGAGAAACAGGATCTGACGTGGGGACCCGTGGGAGCTGTGCATTTCTCATCCTCAAGTAGACCGCTGGGACGAGATGGTGGGCAAAAATTAAGCCCCCCGTGGCAAACTGTACCCTGTTCTGGCAAACAGAATATTGGTTTAAAGGTATTAGTTATGGAAAGGACAGGGTACCAGAGGCAAGACAGGAGGAGGATAGTAGTGCCTTAAGTTAAATATGCAGATTGGGAGAAGAGACTTACTTTACAAATAGATGTGTGTCAGCCACTGTCCTAGGTACTTCACAAAGATGCAGTTAGCCCTCAGGAAGAGATACGATTCTTACACAAATTCACGTAACAAACATTTACCAGGTATCTGGTATGTGCTAAGTACTGGGGAAACCCAGGTGAATAGAAGATCATTCCTGCTCATGGTCTAGAGAAGAAATTAGACAGAAAAGTAAGAATACATTGGGGTAACTGCCACAAGATGAAGAGGTATCTGTCTTAGGGAGTGGCAGTTAGGAGGAAAACAGAGAGGACTGTACATGCTTCAGCTGAGTCTTGAAGATGTTTAAGAGCATAGGATGAGCAATAATACCAAGACATAGGAATATTTTTTCTCAAAGGCAAAGCAACTTTAAAAAATAGGAAATATTTGAACATTGAGGGGACATTCACAATGACTGCAGTTTCCAGCTGTTTTAGAAGTATATGGGATAGGAAATGGGGAAGGGAAACAGATCTATTACAAGGGTATTATATAAGAATCATATAAGAAGTTTTTGTTCTGGAGGTTTAGGGAGAAATAAACTGGAAATCACATGAAAATTATACTACAAAGAAAGAGCTGAGAAAATGGCTAGTGAAACCCTGATTCGGAAGACCAAGAAAGACCTTCCTTCCTGTGGATATTACTGAAGATTTTGGGAAGAAGTGATCCTTGTATTGGATATTTAGTATTTGGTGACCTTGCCTTTCAGAAGGGAGAGCATTTGTATTAGTTAATATTATTGTTTGTAAGTAACAAACTCTAACTCAAACTAGATATATATATATATTCTCAGCTGTGCCTAGGGGCACACACCTGTAATCTTATTACTCAGGAGGCTGAGGTAGAATTGCCTTGAATTAGAGGCCATCTTGGGCTGCATAGTTAAAGGCTATCTTGGGCTACATAGTTAAAGGCCATCTTGAACGACATAGGGAGACCCTGTCTTTTTTTTGAGATAAGGTCTTGCTATGTAGTCCAGGCTGACCTCAAACATGCAGTGATCCTGCTTCAGCCTCTACACAGGTGTGGGCCAGCATGCTCAAACAAAACCCCCGTGTTAAAAACAGAAACAAAAAGGTATCACAGATCGGAAGTCAAGAGGTAGAGTGGTTTGAGGACTGACTTAATCCAGTCACATTTCCTCTTAATTCTTTTAAAGCTCCACCTGCCTTTATCCCCAGGCTGGTAATGGCAGCAGCATGTCCAACCAACAGTATATATAAGTCTCTTCTTGTGGTTCTCAAAATGGTAGTAAACTACTCTTAGAAGCTCCCAGAAAACTTCCTTAAAATAATTGATCTGGGTGTATTGGCATCCCTGTAATCCCAGAAAATCAGGAGACTGAGGCAGGAGGATTGCAAGTTTGAGGCCAGCTTCAGTAATTTTGAGAAATCTTATCTCCAAGTTAAAAAAAGCTAGACTGTATCAGCACAGTGGTAGAGTGCCTCTGGGTTGATCCATAGTACCTAAAATAATAATTATTCACTCAGATAAACTAGAAATTCCTGAAATGCTGCTCTAGCTGTCCTTGCAAGGGGTATGGTACTGATTTGATTGCATTAATCAAATTGAGGTTCGCTCCTAGAGGTCCTGAGTCAAAGAGAATAAAACTACTGGGAACATCTTTGTGCCAGGATCCCACAAAAATACTTTTGAAAAGATTTAGATCTCCTATATATTTTATGTCTTTCTTTTTGAGACAGGATCTCACTGTGTAGTCCAGGCTGGCCTCAAACTTGCTATTGTAGCTCAGCCTGGCTTCAAACATGCAGTGATCCTCCAGCCTCAGCCTCCAGAGTGCTAGGATTACAGGCGTACCCCACTATTCCCAGCTTCCATTTCTTATCATAAATTTTAATAATTGCAAAAGATATTATTTTTGGTGGATTATAAATTTTGACATTTGAAAATAAAACCTCGTCCCAATTTCCAAGATATATAACCATGGTTCCATGTGCTTTCCACTTTCTTTATGCTTTTAGTAACCTATTAGCATGCCAGTCCTTCCTTGATCCTACCCCTTCATTTGCCTTTGTCTTAGTTGTCTTAAGTATGTCCTGGTTAACATCCTCAAGTTCCTCACTCTGTCTTCTACATGTTTCCCCAGATTCCAGTCTCTCCCAAGGATGCCAAAAGCACTACTGGAGATGCTCAGGAGAGTATGCCAGGTGGCGCCTCCTTACACTGATGCTCTCTGTAGTCTTATCAGGAGTTTGCAAGGTTAAACAAAATGATGTCTGTAAATTGCTTAGCACAGTGCCCATCACCCTTTTGCACAGCAAACTGTGAGTGCATGTTCACTTATCTCCTCTCCTTCTGTATCTGTCCCAACATTGCACATTATATTGAAGTCAAAATATTCTCTTTATTTTTCTTACTCCTCTTACACATCCTAGGCTCTGAGGCTTTGCTTGCCTATCTTCTGCAGTAAGGGGATATAGGAATGCTTTCTATCTGTGGTTACTTGAGTTGTTTCCATTCAACTTCCATTTCCACTTGAGATCTTTCCATTCAACTTCTAGATCCTTCACTTCATTTGTGTATGTGTGTTCCTTGCCGATGACTGATCTGCTTGCGTGTGGGGTTGTGACCTCTAGGTTTCTCTTTTGCAATTACTATTTTCTTTCCTCAATAAAAGGCATATCTCTTATGTATTCTCTCAAAAAACTTTTGAAGTGGCACCCAAAGGTGCAGTTTGTTGAGGGCATGTATGACTCTTGGACTTTTTGTAACAAGTTCCAATCCATGCTTCCAACAAAAATTTAAAAAGAACTATTCAGGATATTAACTGATAGAAGGTTTAATAATATTTTACTAGAAATCACAGTTATTTTTGGCACTTAAGTTCAAAGAATCAGGATGTTGCTATTACAAGAGATTGCTGTAAACTGATAAGACATTTTGTGTCACATCAGGTCCAGTCAGTTACTAATATCAATCTGATAAGCATAATCAAAATATGGTTTTTAAAGTTTGTTTTTTCTAGAAATGTGATTTTTTTTAAACTCAGGGAAAGTATCCAGTTACTTATACTTACCCTGTTTGCTGCCAGGAATTTAGGGGAGAGGAATGGCAATCAAGTGGAAAGTAAAGAAAAAGAAGTCATAAGAACTAATTCTAAAAAAAAAAAGAAAAAAGAAAAAAATAACTGTAATTCTGCTGCTTATATAACCAGAGCTTGGGTAGAGATGGATACACCAGATTCAAAGGATAACTCCAGGCATTAAAATTAATAGTAGCTTCCAAACCTATTTGTCTATGAGAACCACTCAAGGGCAGTTATTAAAAATACAGATTGCTTGGTGTCTCCTTTGAGATGTTGATTGATTGAGAAGTCTAAGGTATGACCTGGAAATTGAGGTTTTTTTTGTTTTCCATTTGTTTGTTTTCTTTTTTTTTATAATTTTATTTAAAGAGGAAAAAACAAAACAAAATAAAACAGAATAAAGGGTAGCAACCATACAGTATTCCCTGGAAAAAAGGAAAAGTACAACAATAAAACCTAAGAAATTATTACTTGACTAATTACATACTGACTTCTTGGAAATAGTTGTTCAAATTACAAAGTTAAAGCATGCAAAGTAGACATTCAAACAGTGAGACTGTTAACAGTTCTGCTCCACGATCTGACAAAAACAACAATATGGTCATCCATCTTACCCACTCAAATATACATGCAATTATATCAATAGGGTAAAATTAAATACAACAAAACAGAGCAAAGCGGATCACAAGAAAGCAATGTAAGACATAAATTTCAAAGCTAGACAAT
>PVJX010031626.1:0-21067 GCA_004027295.1 Dolichotis patagonum
AGGAGTAAAGATAGGAAAAGAGGCAGTTAAATTATAATTATTTGCAGATGACATGATACTTTACATAGAAGACCCTCAAAACTCTATTGAAAGACTCCTAGATATAATAAATTAATTCAGCAAGGTAGCTGGATACAAAGTCAATACTCAAAAATCGATAGAATTTCTATACACTAACAACAAAAGTACTGAGAGAGGAATAAAGAAGTCACACCCTTCACACTAGTGTCCAAAAAAATGAAATACTTAGGAAGTAATCTCACGAAAGAAGTAAGAGAGCTATACAGTGAAAATTATAATACCCTGCAAAAGGAAATTGTAGAGGATTGCAGAAAATGGAAAGACATCCCCTGTTCATGGATAGGAAGAACAAACATTGTGAAAATGGCCCTTCTCCCAAAATTACTATACAGATTAAACACAATCCCAATCAAAATACCACTAACATACCTCATAGATCTAAAGAAATCACTCCTAAAATTCATCTGGAACCAGAAGAGACCTAGAATAGCAAAGGCAGCTCTAAGCAACAAAGGCAAGGCAGGAGTCATCACAATCCCCTACTTGAAATTATACTACAAAGCTACAGTGATCAAGTCAGTATGGTACTGGAACAGAAACAGGCTCAAGGATCAGTGGAATAGATTGGAAGATACAACCACAACCACAAAGTCACTCAACTGCCTTATCTTTGATAAAGGGGCCAAACATGCTCGCTGGAAGAATGACAGTCTCTTTAACAAATGGTGCTGGAAAAACTGGCTATCCATATGCAGAAGACTAAAACTAGACCCATGCCTATCACTGTGTACTAAACTAAAATCTAAATGGATCAAAGATCTAAATATTAAAACAGAAACAATAAATCTGCCAGAAGACAAAGTGGGTAAAAATCTCAAAGATATAGAGGTAGGAAGAGAATTCATGATCAAGAACCAAAGTACACGGGAAGTACTTCCCAGAATCAATAACTGGGACCACATCTTGTTAAAGAGTTTCTGCATGTCAAAAGAGGTTTCCATCAGAGTGAAAAAAAAAACCCAACAATTTGGGAAAAAGTCTGCATGGACAGCGCCTCAGACAAAGGACTTCTGTCTAGAACTTATAAAGAATTAAAAAAAATCAGACCCTCGAAATTCAAAGACCCAATCCAAAAATGGGCATCTGAAATGAATAGACAGTTCTCAGATTAAGAAATACGAATGGCTAATAAATACATGAAAAAATGTTCATCATCATTAGTCATGAGAGAAATGCAAATTAAAACCACACTGAAATTCCATCAGACTCCAGAAAGATTGGCTAAGATAGAAAACACTACTAAGAACAATTGTTGGAGAGGCTGTGGGAAAAAAGGAACTCTTCTGCACTGTTGGTGGGAATGTAGACTGGTGCAACCACTGTGGAGGCCAGTCTGGAGATTCCTCAAAAACCTGGGTCTAGAGGTCCCATTTGACCCCACTATTCCACTTTTAGGCATATTCCCAGCAGATCTGAAAACATCATACCACAGTGATATAAGTGCACCCATGTTTATAGCAGCACAATTTGTAATAGCCAGATCTTGGAAATAACCTAAGTGCCCATCAACTGAGAAATGGATAAAAAAGTTACGGTATTTCTATACAATGTTTTACTACTCAGCTATAAAGAATGATCACATTGAGATATTTATAAATAAATGGACACAACTTGTGACCATACTCATAAGCGAAGTAAACCAAACTAACATGTGTAAATGCTGTATAGTCTCCATATTATGAGAGTTGGTAAGAGTATATAAGATTTCATGGTAATCATGAGTCCCCATATCATAGCTTTGGAGCCTTTCAATGTTTTCATTCATCAGTTGGAATGATTTTATTCTGTTTTATTTGACTTTATTATACGTGATGCTGTGAACAGCTGTTTTGAAGAGAGCAAAACATTATAACAGCTATTGCTGATTTAATATCGTCCTTCTTAGAAGTCCTACCAAGCTTCTATTCTTCTATTTACATTGGTTCTATCTATCACATTGTTTCTTATTGGGATTTGAATATGTGTAAAAGTATATGCCAAATTTTTTATTGAAAATGAGATATTATAGTACCCATTGATCATTCTCTGTTATTCAGTTCAGAATGCCCTGTAATTCTTTCACTCTTTGAATGGTTTTATACTTTTTTGTTATGTTTGATATTATTGTATTTGAAACTATGCTCAACTATAGCAGAGAAAGAGATATTATGATAGCTATTGTTAATGTCTGGTTGTCTTAATGTTAAGTATTGTGTTGCCTATGTTGTCCGGTTATGATCTGCTCTGTACTGGTCTCTTTTGTCTTATCCTCTTTAAAATAAAATGGAAAAAAATCTTCAATAAAATACTGACAAACAGAATGCAGCAAGTCATCAAGAAGATTATATACCACAACAAAGTGGGATTCATCCCAGGCATGTAGGGATATTTCAACATATACAAAACAATAAATGTAATATACTATATAAATAGAACCAATGATAAGAATCAAATGATCATTTCAATAGATGCCAAAATGTTTTTGATAAAATCCAACACTCATTCATGATAACCATACAGAAAATCAGAATAGATGGTCTCTACCTCAATCTGATAAAAAGCCTTCTATGACAAACAGCCAGCATCATATTAAGTGTCCAAAAACTGAAGGCTTCTACTCTAAAGTCAGGAACAAGACCAGGATGTCCATTATCACCACTCCTACTCAATATAGTGCTAGAAATAACAGCCAGAACAATTAGACAAAAGAAATAAAATGAATAAGGATAGGAAGAGAACAAGTTAAACTATCATTATTTTCAGATGACAGGATACTCTACATAGACAACCTCCAAAACTCCTTTGAAAGACTTTCAGATGTAATAACCAAATTCAGTAGTATAGCTGGATAAAACTCAACACTGAAAAATAAATAGCATTCCTATGCACAAACAACAAACACACTGAGAGAGAAATAACAGGAACCACACCCTTCACAAAGCATCCAAAAGTGAAATATTTAGGAATCAATCTAACAAAGGAATTAAAAGATCTATTCAGTGAAAATTAAAATACTTTGAAAAAAATTGAAGAGGATCTCAGAAAATGGAAAGACATTCCTTTTCATGGGTAAAAAGAACAAACATTGTGAAAATGGCCATTCTCCCAAAATTGTTATACAGATTTAATTCAATTCCAATCAAAATAACATAGGCATATCTCACAGATCTAGAGAAATAATTTCCCAAATTCATCTGGAACCACAAGAGACCTAAAATAGCAGAGGCAATTCTGTGCAACAAAGGCAAAGCAGGCAGTGCTCACTTTGGCAGCACATATACTAAAATTGGAACAATACAGAGAAGATTAGCATGGCCCCTGTGCAACAATGACATGCAAATTTGTGAAGCATTTCATATTTTTTAGAAAAAGGCAAAGCAGGCAGTATCACAAGTCCTTACTTGAAATTATACTACAAAGATACTTTGATAAAATCAGCACAGTACTGGAATACAAACAGACCTGAATATCAACGGAATACAGCTACAGCTACAAACACACTCGGCCACATTATCTTTGATAAAGGAGCCAAAAAAATTCACTGGAAAAAAGATAGTCTCTTTAATAAATGTTTCTGGAAAAACTGGCTTTCCATATGCTAAAAACTAAAATAGATCTATGCCTATCACCTTACACTAAACTAAAATCAAAATAGATCAAAGATCTGAATATTAAAACAGAAAGACTAAATATGCTGGAAAATGAAGTTGGTAGAAATCTTGACATATGGATAAGGAGAGAATTCATGAACAAAAATCAACTGTCTGGAAAGAATCAACAACGAGGATCTCATCTTATTAAAAAGTTTTTGCATGTCAAAAGAAATCTCAATAGAGTGAAAAGAAAACCCACAAATTGGAAAAAAAAATCTTAGTCAACTGTCCCTCAGACAATGGGCTTCTATCTAGAATATTTAAAAGATTTTAAAAATCAGGCCCTTGAAATTCAAAGATCCAATCCAAAAATGGTCATCTGAGATGAATACACCCTTCTCTGCTGAAGAAATACAAATAGCAAATCAATAAATGAAAAAAAAAGTTCAGCATCGTTGGTCATTAGAGAAATGCAAATTAAAACTACACTGAGATTCCATCTCACTCCAGAAAGAATAGCTAGGATCAAGAAAACTACCAACAAGTGTTAGAGAGACTGAAAGGAAAAAAGAACTCTTCTGCACTGTTGGTGGGAGTGCAGACTGGTGCAGCCTCTGTGGAAATCAGTCTGGAGGTTCCTCAAAAATCTAGGACTGAAGGTCTTATTTGACCCAGCTATTCCACTTCTGGGGACATTCCCAGAAGAACTTAAAATATCATACCACAGTGATATATGTGCACCCATGTTTATAGCAGCACAATTTGTAGTAGCTACATTTTGGAAACAGCCCAAATGCGCATCAACTGAGGAATGATAAAAAAAATGTGATATTTTTATACAATGGAATGCTACTCAACTGTAAAGAAGGACAACATTGAGGCTTTTATAGATAAATGAATGTGACTTAAGATCATACTCATAAGTCAAATACATCAAACTCACATGTGTAAATACCATATTGTCTCCCTATTATAAGAAACTGAAAGAGTAAATAAGGGACAAAATCTACAATAAATATGGTGAAAGGACAATAAATTCAAAGAGGAAAAAATAACTCAGATAGGGAAAAGGAGAAAAGAAGAAACAGAAAAGAAAAAAGATATTAATTTGTACATAGACATAATGATTACTAAGATTATTGTACTACTAATTCTGTTAGTTTTTGGAACAAAACAGTTAATGTTCATAGGATTAGACTAATTCTGCATGTCTATATCTGGTAATTCAAGTAACATTTTTGAAGACAACTATGCAAAACAACAAAATTTGTTATGTTCATACTACCTTGTTTTGAAAGCCCACATTTTTATTGTTTTGGGCTCTTTGTTATTGTTATTTATTTGTCACTTTTTCTTGTACTTCTTTACCTTGTTGTGTTGTGTTTTGTTTTTCCCTCTAATACAGAAAGGATAAATGTACATGTATAGGCTTATATATGCTTAGAATTTCTTTTTTTAAAATCTTATTTAAAGAGAAAAAAAGCAAAACAGAAAAAAAGGGTAGAAATAATTCAGAATTCAAAAAAAACAGTAAGAAATCACTACTTGATAAATTACATATTGTCTTCTTAGAAATAGTTGTTCATGTTACAAAATTAAGGCATACAAAGTGAACAAACAGTGAGGCTGTAAACAGTTCTGTTCAACGATCCAACAAAAACTTGATAATACGGTTATCAATCCCACACACTTAAACATACATGCTGTTAAATCCTTTAGTGCATTTTCTTTTCCTCCTTTTGCTTTTTAAGTCCATTATCTGTTTAGTTATATCATGTTTCAGCTTGCTCAGTACCTTAATTACCTTATATAATTCTGTTGCTTTGTTTTTGAGTTTCTCATCATTCATGTCACATGAATCAGCTTTGATGGAGTTGAGAATTTTTGGATATATTTTGTTACCTTGTTTTCTCATGTTCTATTGTTTCATTTTTATTTAATTTTCATTAACTTGGAGCTAGTAATATACAACAAAACAGGATGGAATAAAGCCAATTGAGATAGTATAGTGAAATTGGCACAGAACATCACAGCAGGTCACCAGGACGACAATAATAGGCATCATTGTATATCTCATTATCTTCAAAATAGTTGTTCTTCTATTAGGTACAGCAATATCAAAAGAAATACACAACATTATAGAACAAATCAAAACAGAATATTGAATAGAGCAACACCATTAATCAGGACAGAGCAAAATGGCGATAAAAATATCTGCCTTCAGAGATAGTAGAAGGAAACTCCCCCCACTTGCTGTACCACATATGGTCACCTCCCAAGAGATACCCAGATCCCTGGATCTTGATTGTTAGTGGGGGAGGGGGGATATGGTATGTTTGATTCTAAGCCAGCTCCCCGGTAGGCAGCAGGCTGGTTGCTGGTTGGCTCAGCACCCTAAGTTCCAACATGGCGCAGATCTCAGGAAACACTGTTGCTTCTTGTGTCCCCACCCTGGGTTGGCCACCGCTTGCCAGACCACAGTCACTTACCAGGGCAGCATGCTGGTTACTGGTTGGCTCAGCACCCTAAGTTGCAACCAGGATTTCTTTTAAGAATTTATAAGAATTGATTTTATTATGTGTGATGGCATGAACAACTACACTGAAAAAAAGTGAGACATCATGGAAGCCATTACTGATTTCCTATCATCTTGTTGTGAAGTCCAATAATGCTTTTATTCTTTATTTTGATTGGTTATAATCTGTTTTCTATTATTAGATTTCAATATGTGTGAAAGTATGGACAGCTATTTTGAAGAGAAAAAGAGACATTATGGTACCCATTTTTGATTTCCTGTTGTCTGGATTTTAAGACCTGTAAGTCTCTCATTCTTTTCTTTTGATTGGTTTTATACTGTTTTTTGTATTAATTTACTGTGTGTGAAGATATGGACAACTATTTCAAAGAAAACATGAGACGTTATGGTATCTACTGTTGATTTCCTGTTGCCTTGTTTTGAAACCCTGTGTTACTTGCATTGTTTTACTCTGATCTGCTTTGTTCTGTTTTTTTTTGTTTCATTCTTTTTAAAATAAAAAATAAAAAATTGTAGACCCCCAGTTTCAAAAACCCAATCAATAAATGGGAATCTGAGAAGAATGCAAACTTCTCATATGAAGAATATCAATGGCAAATAAATATATGAAAAAATGTTCAGCATCACTAGTCATTTAAAAGATGCAAATTAAAACAACACTGAGATTCCAAACAATGGCTATCACCAAGAATTCAATCAATAACAAATGCTAGTGAGACTGTGGGGTAAAAGAACTCTTCTCCCCTGTTGATAGGAGTGCAGATTGGTGCAACAACTCTGGAAACTAGTATGGAAATTCCTCATAAATCTAGGATTAAGGGTCCTATTCTACCCAGCTGTCCCCCTTGTGGATATCTTCCCAGAAGAGTTAAAAACATCATACCATAGTGATATATGTGCACCCATTTTTTTATTTTAAAGAGAATAAAACAAAAGAGGGCAGAACAAAGCAGATCAGAACAGAACAACGTAAGCAACAGAACACTTTACAATAAGACAACCGGACATTAACAGTAGCTATCACAATATCTCTTTCTCTGCTATAGTTGAGCTGTGCACCCATTTTTATAGTAGCACAATTTGTAATATAAGGCAACAACCCAAAAGTCCACCAACCAAGAAATGGATTTTTTTAAAAAGATGTGTTTTTATATAAGAGAGTACTACTCAAGCATAAAACAAATCTTGAGACTTTTATAGGTAACTTGAAGCCATAATCATAAGTGAAATAATTCAGAACCATAAGTGTGAACATTGTATTGTCTCACTAGTGTGAGAAGCTGAAGGAGTAAATAAGATCCAAAATGCAGAATATTGTGAATTGAGAAGAAATTGTTGAAAAAATAAGAAACTGATGCATAAAAGGGAAAAAGAAGCAGAAGAAAAGAAAAACAATGTATATACACAAGAGAGTGAAGAGTTATATAGCTAGGTTTTCTTAGTTCATTGAACAGAAATATTATGCTAATATTGTTTGGGCAACATATCATGTCTTTTTCTTGTATGCTGACTAACTACTATGGAGATAATAATATGCAATGTATAAATTGTTGTTACTCTCTTATTAGCCTGATGTGAAACTGTTTTTATTTTATTTCTGTTTTTCTTCTTCTCCTCTTTAAAACAAAATTTAAAAATATGGAAGTCCTTCTCAGGCTCCATGATGCATGCCTTGAAACTGTTATTTAGGAGTCTGTGGCAGGAAGATTTGCAAATTAATCCCAGCTTGGTCAATTAATGAGACACTATCTCAAAGATAACTGTAATGATCTGGTACTTCATCCTGCAAGTAGATTAAGTGCAGTCACTATCACTATTTCAAATATGTAAATATTTGCTAAAACTTGTAGAGCAATTGCCTAACATACATGAGACCCAATTCAATTCCTAGCCTAGAGCTACCAAATATTAAATAATAAAATCCTATTATTTATGATAATGTGGATAAACATAGAGAACACTGTTAAGTGGTATATGACAGATATAAATAAGACAATACCATATGATTTCATATATATGTGTAATCTAAACAGGAAGTTAAATGTATAGTAAAAAACAGTGAAATGCTGGTTACCAGGTACTGTGGAATGGGAAAAAGAAAAGATGGTTCAAAGATTACAAGCCTTCATGTATGAGATGAATAAAGTACTCCAAATCTACTGTTCAGTATATTGACCATAGTAGACAATATTACATTGGATAGTTTAAATTAAGAGAGCTACTGCAAGGTTTTTCTCCTCAAAAAACATAAAATCTGATGTATTGAGAATATTAGTTTGAATATGGCAATAATTTCACAATTATTGTAGATATGTTCAAACAAATTATTGCATACCATAAAGAGGCAATTTTCATCAATTATAATAGTAAATATGTGAAATAACTACATATTGCAATATCTTTAAGTATGTTGTAGGAGTAACATACAGTTATGAGATATATTTTTAAAAAGCACAAAGAGGAGGGCAAGAGTAAAACTTTTGAAATCAGAAAATACAGCTTATGGTAACTTCAAAACCTCTGAGTTTCCATAGAAAGAACTATTTTGAAATCTCTGAAGGTTCTCCCATACTGAATACTGCCTGTTCAGGTTTTGCCACATTAATTTGAAAATTAGGTAGGCCAATATTTCCTGAAAGATCTTAATTCCTGTTGGTGAGTGTTATATTCTGTGCATTTAAAGGTTAAATATTTATTCCAATAATGCAAATCCAGCTTTATTTGTGCCTAACTTTCCTGAAATTCTAAGTAAACTGATTTTCTCTGAGCTTGCAGTCATTATCACTATTTCAGCATTAGATAACATGCAGGTCCAGATTACTCAGGAATTTTGCCAGTGGTTTGGTCCCTGAATAGCTGTTAAATTTGATTAGCATTTGAGAAGAGATTACCAAGAAATATTACTAAGCCATCATATTTTTAATCACTCACTATATCATTACTCAAAGAAATGGGAAGAAATGTATCTTGGTTGATTTCTTAATGATAGCTATTCTTACTAGAATGAAATAGAATTTCAGTATGATTTTAATTTGCATCTCTCAAATGACCAATAATGAATTTTTTTCATATATTTATTTCCTATTTTTATTTCTTCATCTGAGAAGCATGTATTCATATCAGCTACCCATTTTTGGATTGGGTATTTAAATTTGGGGAGTCTAGTTTTCTTCAATTCTTCATATGTTCTAAATATGTCCTTTAAGGGAAAATTGGCTAAACATATTTTCTGACTCGATGTGTCACTCTGTTGATTTATTTTGTTGTGCAAAAGCTTTTAAATAAGGTGAGATTCCATTTGTTGATTCTTTGTAGTATTTGTCATGCAGTCTGGGTTTTGTTTACAAAATCTCTGCCTACATCTATGTCCTCAAGATTACTACTTATGTTCTCTTCCAGTAGATTTAGTGTTTCTGTTTTAATATTTAAATCTCTGATTCATTTTGACTTTAGTGCATGGTGATACACATGGATCTAGTTTAGTCTTCAGCATGTGGAAAACCAGTTTTTCCAGCACCATTTATTAAAGAGATTATCTTTCTTTCAATGAACATGCATGGCTCTTTTGCCAAAGATAATGTGGCTGAATGTGTTTGGAGTTGCATCTACATCTTCTATTATTTTCCACTGATCTTCAAGTCAAAAATCTGATGATTTTTTTCCCAGTAACTTTGTAGTATAATTTCAGGTCAGAGATTGTGATGTCACCTGACTTACATTTTTGTTTCCTAGAAATGTGTTTGCTATTCTTGGTGTCTTCCAGTTCCATTGTATTTTTGGGTTGCAAATGCTGGTGGGGCTACAAGGAAAAAGAAACCCTTCTTTACTGTTGATGGGAGTCTAGACCAGTGCAACCACTGTGGAAATGAGTGTGGTGATTCCTTAAGAAAATTGAATTAGAGTTCTTATTAAACCCAGCTATTCCTTTTCTATTTATCTTCCCAGAAGAATTAAAAACATCATACCACAGTGATATATGTGCACCCATGTTTATAGCAACACAATTTATAATAGCTAAATTTTGGACATAACCCAAATACTCATCAATTGAGGCATGGACAAAAAACATGTTTTAAAAATATAATGGAATACTAACTGTACATGAAGGATAAACTTGAGAATTTTATATGTAAATGGATACACCTTAAAGTCATACTCATTAATAAAATGAATCATATGTTTAAATATCATATTGTCTTACTAGTGTGAGAAGCTGAACAAGTAAAAGAGATCCAAAATGAGAATAGATATTGGGAATTGGGAAGAAGTTTTTCAAAGGAAAATAGAAATTTATGAGGTAAATTAGAAAGAAAAATGAGAAAAAGAAAACAAATATGTGTGTGTACATATATGTATATGTACACACAAGGCAGAGAAGATAGCTATACAGCTAGGTTTCTTTTAGTTCATTGAAAAGAAAAGTTTATGCTAATATTGTTTGGACAATATATCATGCCTAGATATTGTGCTCTGTGAATCTATTATGAAGATAACAATATGCAATGTTCAGTGATGATAGCCCACAAGGGAGTAGATTTCTTGTTTTTACAGTTTCTTGTTACTGTGGGCTGTAGAATCCTTGGAGACTTTCATGCAACACAATGAACTACTGAGAGCCTGCACAAGCTGGAAGAAACAGCCAGGCATGACCCCATATGCTCATCAGCTGCCATTGGGGAACCTCCCACTACTAGCCAGCATGGGCCAGGAGAAGTAACAAGACTCTCCCATGTGCCCACTGACTGCCATCAGGGACCTTCTACTGATAGCCAGTTCAGGCTGGGAGAAAAAGCAACACTGACCCCACATGCCCACAGCCATCAGGGAAAAATTTGTGTATGTGTAAGGGTCTGGATAAACCTGGCACATCCCCTACTGACTCCCCAGGAAACTAGGTTTGGATAAATCCAAGTGCCTGACCCATTCCCCTATGCCACAAATGATCAGCCAACAGGGGAAGCACCTGGAACCCCACAACTGGCTCACTTGGAGGAACCCAGGAAAATATCAGTATGAAAAAGCAAAATGCAATATCAAACCTCCAACCCAGAAGACATAGACATAGAAGAAATTGTAAATTTCACACCTGAAATTTCTGAAATGATAATAAGCAAAGTCAAGAAATAATTTCATTAAACTGTAAAAGAAATCAGATGAGAAATAATACTTCAGGTAAAGGAAGAAATCACAACCATAGTGAAAGAATTGATGAGCATAAAGACATAGATTTTTTAAAAAAGAAAAGCATAAGTAAATGATAGCAACCTTGAATGAACAACACAGGAGAGAATTAGAATGAAACAAACAGATTCAAAGAGATATCCAAGAAATTAAGAACCCCATTGAAAGCTAGCAAAACTGCTTGTAAACTACTGAAGTTAGATGTTCAGACCTTGAAGACAAATTGCAGCTAGCAATTGTGAAGGGAAAGATCTTTTTAAAATAACAAGGAACTAGAAAATAACAATTTAATAGCTGCAAGATGATTTTAAAAAATAATTTGAGTGATAGGTGTCAGCAAAAAAGCAGGAGCCAACACAAATGACATAAAAAGACTATTTGCATAAGTAATAGCAGAAAACTTCCCAAGCATGGAAAATAGCCTGATATACAGATAAGTTATGTATATAGAACAGCTGTAACCAAAATATATCAACACCCGGATGTATAATAAAGATCCCAGAAATTCAGCCCAAGAGCAGAATGTTAAAAGTTGTTAGAGAAAAGAGCTGATCAGCTATAATGGAAAACCCATCAGGGTCATGACAGACTTCTCAGCATAAACTATCAAGTGCAGAAGAGCTTGGAGTGAAGTATTTCAAGTCCTGAAAGAAAACAGCTTCCAACCCAGACTGATGAACCCTGAAAAATTCTCTCTCAAAAGTAATGGAGAAACAAGATACTTCCATGACAAAGAATAATTGAAGGATTTCATGACCACCAAACCAACCCTAAAAAGAATACTAAAGGATAGTCTAGAGAGATAAAGATGATCACGGTTCCAGGAACGGGGGATGGGGAGGGAGAGATCACCAAGCACGGCAGGCAATAGAATGGAGGGAAAATATAGGGAACCAATGGCAGGAAAACAGCATGACAGAGATGAACCAGTGCATGTTGGTCATAACAATGAATGTAGACATCCTCAATTCACCAATAAAAAGAAACCCAAGAATGAGTTG
The DNA here is from genome assembly GCA_004027295.1 of Dolichotis patagonum. NCBI lineage: Eukaryota > Metazoa > Chordata > Mammalia > Rodentia > Caviidae > Dolichotis > Dolichotis patagonum. Next base: position 12,372 of record PVJX010031626.1, read on the forward strand.
AGACACAAAACCCATCAACATTCTATAGACACAATTAACTCAAAAGTAAATTCATAGACTGAAAGTCAAAGGAGCGAACCAGAAAAAAATTGGGTAGATTGCCCATCAGCCACAGAAGGGATAAGAAAGATATGGTGTTTTTATACAATTAAAAGGTATTTAGCTATAAGGATAATCTTGAGACTCTTGTAGGTAAATGGTTGCAACTTGAGATCATGCACATGGGTGAAATGCTTCAGACTCACAAGGGTGAACATCATGTTTTTTCCTCCTAGAATAAAAAACTGAGGAAAGTGCTCTAAAGGATATAACTGTATATATAAGTGTGTAAGATACATGATGATATTACTAAATTTTTGTTGGATCATTGAACAGAATGGTTTGCACTGTCAGTGTTTCAGTGTCTATCCACGGTTTATGCTTTGATTTTGTAACTTGAACAACTATTTCTAAAATGACAATATGTAATGTATCAACTAGCGATTCTTTAATGTTAATTTTTTTGTTGAATTCTGTATTATTCTATGCTTCTTTTCTATTTTGTTTCTTTCTTTCTTTAAATAAACAATAAAAATATAACTGAGACTTAGTGAGATCCAAAATGTACAACAAAATTGTGAAAGTGAAAGAGGAAAAAGGAAAGAAAGAAGGTAAAAGACTATATAGTCTTTTAGACTATATATATATATATATATATATATATATATATATATAGTTTGACTATATATATAGACTAAAACTCTATATATACATATAGTCTATATATATATATACATCTATATATACATATAGTCTATATATATATATATACATCTATATATACATATAGTCTATATATAGAGATATATTAGTTGTATTATCATATATATAAGATAGATAACTATATATAATATGCATAATTATACTACTAATTATATTATATATATACTGCCTTATTTATACTATCTATATATAAGATAGATAATTATACTACTAATCTCTGTCAGCTTAACAAAAAGAATAGTTCATAGTTTCATTGTTTGATCTTTTATCCATACATATGTCTCGAATCCAAAAAACTACTTTGAAAACAACAATATGCAACACATTAACCATTGTTAATTCCCTAATATTCTATCTTGAAATTCTGTATTTTATTTTTACCTTTTTCTTTTTTCATTTTAAAATTAAAAAATCAATACACAATGTATTAATTATTGCTACTCTATTAGCCTGTTTTGAAACTGTTTTATTTTTATTTCTGTTTTTTCTCTATAAAACAAAAAAAAGTATAGAACTAGAATGGTAAGAAATCTGTGCTGCAGGATGGAAAGCAGTGCCTCATTTGCTCTGAGGCAACTCCATGTCCATGAAGTGTGCACCTGACCATGGCCATCAGCCATCCCTGATCTGGATTTGCATTTTGTTTCCTCTAATTTGGGACACCACTGTCACCCACCAACCAACAGACATGACCAGGGATGAGATCAACACTCTGAGAGAGAAGAGGTACTAACTGACCAATGTAATCATGAAGAAGCCAACATCCCAGGAAAGAAGGTAAGCCTGGAGGTTCTCCAGACCAAGAGAGAAAAGAAAAGCATGACCAAAGCTTTAGTCCCAATACAAGCTCACAGATACTGTAAACTGCAAAAACTGCATAGGATTTTAACCTGAAAGTGGTTCCTTCATGGCATGATAGAACTGGAGAAGAAACCCAGGGAAGCACATACCATATAGTCAGAGAAATTTTATTTTTTTTATTTTTTATTTTTTCTTGGTACCAGGGATCAAACTCATGACCTTGCACTTGCCAGGCAGGCATTTATGCCACTGAGCTAAATCCCAAGCCCAGTCATAGAGATTTTAAACAGGCTCAAAATGTACTGCTTAATATTCAGCCACAGAACAACTTTACATCAGGTTTTCCAAGGGTTACCCTCTCAGAGTGACTGACTGTGAGACAACCATGGGAGATAGTGGCAGAGAGGGTGCCTGCTAAACATAAATTCCCTGAGATGATAAATCTCATGTCAGGAAGGACATTTGCCTTGCTGTCTGAAGTGAGAAACCAGGCCAGAAAATGTGACTTTCAGAATAGGCTGGATGTGAAAGTTGTCATTACTTCCAAAAGTTTCCTTGAACTCCTGTCCCACATCCAGCATAGAGCAGATGGCATACTGTTTTTCCCACCTTACAACATATGAGGAAGCTATGACTTGAACAGTTTCCTCAGTCTTGAGTATATGGACAGAGGTCCTTCAGAGCAGGGACAGTACCTCACCAAACCACAGGCAGTAAAGCTAGATGCATGAAATTTTGACTTTCTGACATCCAAGGTGCAAATATTGGAGAGAAACCACTCATTAAAGAAGAATAAAAAATTTTACTCAATTTTTTCTTTCTTTTCCCTTTATTTATTTTTGGGGGTATTCATTTTGTCTTTTGTATTTGTTTTCTTTCCCACTTGTTTTTTATTTTTGTCCTTATTTTGCTGTTTTATTTTTTCTTGATTTTTCTTTCTGATACTATTATCTAATACTACTAATTTACTTTTACTCTTCAATAGAATAGTCTATTTTACTTTTATTTCCTTCTTCTAATCTTATATTGATTAATACTTCAAAATTTAATTTTTTCATTTTCTGGATCACCACTCCATCTGTCAATACTAGCATAATGATTAAACTTTTTGAATCTTTAGATACATAGTTGTCTACGGTTTTACTTTTCAAAACTGCTTTATTATTGTCTTTTTATTTAAAAAATAAGTATATTAGCTTAATATATTCTTTATCTTATGTTTCATACTATAATTATGTTTCTTTTTATCATTAAAAGTGGTATATCATTAATTCATTTGGTATGTAAATATCTAGTGTGTCCTTGACATTATTATTTTTACTGATTTTAATACTATTGCCAAGGAAGTTGTATCAGTCAGTGCTTACAAGAGAAACAGATTAAATTCAAACATACAAATACATAAGTATTTACAAGATTGCCTTATAATGACCACCCACAGAATCAGATATGGAAGAGTTTAAAAGGTCTATTTGTGTGCTTGAGATCCAAAAGATCCAGTTAAAGGCCTGGAAGTCACTGTAGTGCCCTGTGTTTGTCCATAACTGTAGTTGGAAGAATTTGCCATGAAAGGCTTAAGGGTCTCTCCTGGAAGGCTGAGCAGTCTATACTGGATGACTGAAGAGTCTGTGCTGTAAGGCTGAAGAGTTAGGACTGGAAACCAGAAGATGAGATCCAAAGTGAAAGTGAAGACTGTAGCTACTCCAAAAAACAGAAGTGGGCTTTCCTTCTTTATTTCCTTTTTATTCCATGCAGGCAAGAAGTCTATTAGTTGGTGGCACTCACACCCAGAGTGGATCTTCTGTCATCAATAAGTCACTTAATCCACACCCAGAACCATGTTGATCAAATATAGTTGAGTGTTTCTTGATTAACTCTTCTAATCCATCCCTTGTCAACTTGAAAACCACATTTCCTTAAACCATGCTTAGTCACCAGATAAAAAGACAAGTTCAAAAATATGTCTAGCATGTAAAGACTATCATGCATTCAAATACAAATGCACTAATTCCACTACCAGAATAGAAGACAAGTTTTATTTAGGGATGATTATACCTAATATTTCATAATTTGAACATTATCACATAGAAACATTATCAAGATCCATTAAGTCCATCAACATTATATTACATAGGAAGAATAATAGGAGACAACCATTACAATGAGTACTCATTCCTATAATTGATCATAGGGTCATAAATGATATTTGGAGTTATCTTCTATTACCCATTCTACATTCCATTGGCCTTCAGCAAGTACCTAAACAGTTCTTGGTTATTTACCTGGTTGGGTGAGACATACCATCATTCCTGAAGATTCTGGAACATTTGTCCTCCTGCCTAAATTAGGCTGTTGTAGTTTTCCATTGACCTAAATAGCAAGGCATGGTAATATGAGTAAGTGCCCTATGGGATCTACTGCCCTTCAAGTATATTCATCCTTTCCTCCATTGTGGAAAGTAGTCCAGATTCTCCTTTGATAGTCTGGGTCAATCACCCTTGCCAACACTATAATGCCCTTTCTGGGTTGTGTGATACTTTGTGGGACATAAATGTGATATTGTAACACAGGAGCAGAGAGTTATTATAGTTCTGAGGTAGGACAGTGAATTGTATTGCTGGCCCTTCCAGCTCAAAGCAAACCGTTTCTGATGAGCCTTAAGGATAGGCATGGAGGAAAAGACATTTGCAAATCAATAGCTACACATCAACTACCAGAAGTGTTAATCTTCTCAAGCAAAGATGTAACATCTGGCACTGCAGATGCAATCACAGTCACCACTTGCTTCAGTTTACAGTAATCCACTGTCATTCATCAAGACTCATCTGTCTTTTGCACATGCCAAATGAGAGAATTAAATAGAGATGTGGTGGGAACCAACACCCTTGCATCATTCAAATCCTTGATAGGAGCACTAATCTTTGCAATCCCTCCAGGGATGTGATTTTTGTTTACTCTTTTACCAGGCAAAGGCAAACATAATAGCATCACACTACAAGTTAAGGATCCAATGTGATGGTTCTGAAAACTACTAAGTATATATATATCTCAATTTTCCATTCTGAAACAGGGGAAATAATTAAAAGATGGATTTGACAACATACTGGCCTCACTGCTATCCAGATATTTGCTAAAGCTCCATTGATTACCTGACTTCCATAGGCTCTTACACTTACTGGAGGGCTACGATGGCCTTTTGGATCCCCTGGAATCAGTGTTAGTTCAGAACCAGTGCAATAGACCTTCAAGTGTGTGATCATTTCCCTTTCTACAATGTACAGTTACCCTGGTAAAAGGTCTTATATTCCTTTGGGGAAATATGGAATATTCAACATACAAACATTTGGTGTTACACCAGGGTCCTTTCTCAAGGGGACCCAGGTTCCCCTTCAATCAAAGGGACCAAGTCTGTAAACTGTCTGAAATCCTGGTAAGGTTTAAGGGGACATAATTCTCTGTTTATATGGTTTGAAGTAGATTTTTGTTTATTTACTTTGAAATATTTTCAGTTATGAAAATCTACTTTAAATTTTGTGGGCTTTTTGTCTATTTTACTTTTAGGAACATCATGGTTAATCAGTCAGTGTCATAGGTCTACATGTATTGGATCATACTGATCATTGTTTTGCATTTGCTGTCTGTTACAGTAAATGCATACACTTTAAATTTGGTAATTAAGTGCTGCCAGTCAACTCCCATTACTCTGAGATTCAATTAAGGCCTTTGCTCTTCATCTTCACAAGTGAGGAATAGCAGTCCCCACTGCAAGGTCTGGCATACATAGAAGAGCAATGACAGGGCTCTTCAGGGATGCTGGTACTCACCTCATGAATCTGTTTCTCAAGGTGTTAGTGTGAGCACATTTTATGATCATTCCAGTATGGAGAATTAGGGTTAACATAACAATCTACTCCAACATTTCCATTTAACTGAACTTCTAAATCCTCTCATCAACAGTAAGCCATAGAATATCATGTATCTCTAATTCATTCACAGTGGGCCATCTTTTAATTCATCATTCTGCCAATCAGCCAAATGAACTATTAACATTTTTTTTACTCCAGGAGCTGCAACATTAAATTTATACTCTCTGCTTAACAGGCCCATATTGACACTCAGTTTGATACAGGTGTACATTTCTGCCACCATTATTCCACACCCATAAAATTTACTCCTAAAATTGCTCATCAGACCTCTGCATGTAAGAGTTAGAAAAGTTGAGTTCTTTGTGAGAACAGTTAACCGCTTCCTGAGTCACACTACGTAGCTCACTGTGAGGAGCTTTCTATGATTTGAGCCTTGTTTTAGGCCTAAAGGCAAATGTGGGTGATGAGGGTGTGTCATGAGGAGAATCAGCAGATTTAGTTTCCTCTGGTATACTAGGAAAGGTCAACATCACAGTTGGGTGCAGTGGGGATATCTCTGCCATTGTAGTTGAATCTCTTCCTCTTTCAAAATAATCTCATCAGCGCCAAGGACCTCAACATCCTCAGCTTCATCAGTATCCTCTTAAATATCTTCATCCCACTCTACAGGATCCTATTTGGCCCCAACATTACTCTCCCCCTTACTTTAGATAGCATTTAAGGCTAAACATTAAATTTTTGACATATTTCCATCAATCAAATAATGAGGACCTGTGTTTGGGTTTCTTTCTTTTCTTAAAAGAGAATAAAACTGAGGAATATAAAATGGTGTAAATCAATCAAAATAAACCCAAATAGTGACAAACAAAGAGAACTTCTTTGCCACATTATGCTAAATATTTCAGAAGACCGTCACAGGGATGAAATTTTTTTTTAAATTATTTTATTTAAAGAGAAAAAACAAAACAAAACAGAATAAAGGGTAGCAACAATACAGAATTCCAAGGAAAAAAGGAAAAGAACAACAACAAAATAACCTAAGAAATTATTACTGACTTACAAATTACATACTGACTTCTTGGAAATAGTTGTTCAAATTACAAAGTTAAAACATGTAAAGTAGACATTCAAACAGTGACACTGTTAACAGTTTTGCTCCACGATCTGACAAAAATTGCAATATGGTCATCCATCTTACCCACTCAAATATACATGCAATTATATCAAAAGGGTAAAATTAAACAAAACAAAACAGAGCAAAGTGGATCACAAGAAAGCAATGTAAGAGACAAAAATTTCAAAAGTAGACAATTGGAGATATTCACTCTCTATCATACTGACTCTTGTTTTTTTCGAAATAGTTGTCCATATTGTCACATACAGGGAATTCACATGAAACAACCTAGTATGGAATTGATCTAAGCAGGATGAGGAGGGCATTTCAGGTCTTTAAGAGCAGACATTAGGGAAGCCAAGAATGGCTCTCATAGTGTCTCTCATTCTCCTCAAAACAGCTGCCATACCTTAATGTGTGTTGAACTTAAACAAAGCAAAGCAAGCTAAGATCACTTTGAACAAAAAGTGATAGTTTTGCTGGACTTCACATCATGACATTATGGAGTCAGCACTGGGTATTGTAGTGTCTCTTTTTCTTCAAAGTAGTTGTTCATTTCAACATGTGTTATATAGTTGGTTCTCATAAACTGTTTATAAACTCTACACATGCATGAGTCTCTACATGTATATCTATAATTTCTGTATTAGCAGAAAAAACAATACAAAGCAAAATAAAACAAAACAATTCCTAGAAGAGCATGAAGGAGAAAAGTCACATAAAACCACAATACAAGGTGATCTACAATGGTCACCATGATGTCTCAGCAGTGTATAAAAACATTAATAAAAAGGAAGCATTGGAGACATTATAAGACTTCAAAATCAAGTAATAATCAAACCAGAGTGGGTATCTTAGTGAATCTTGTCATCTTCAGTGTAGTTGCTTATACTCTTAGACTTGATGCTGTCATACTCTTAGACTTGATGCTGTCATACTCTTAGACTTGATGCTGTCAATCATAACAAATTTAAATAAAATCAGTCAATACAAAGTAGCAATCTAACAAACCAGATTCAAATAAAATCAGTCATAATAAGACAGTATAAGTTATAAAGGGCTTCCAATTAAGTTGATAGGAAAATTAGGGATGATTACCGTAATATGTCCTCTTATTTTTGGGATAGCTGACCATGTCCTCAAGTCTAGTGTAAGTAGACAAACTGGAACAGCATGTAATCCATCCAAGCAGAGTAGTGAGAATAATGTAAATTTAAATCTTGTTACCCAATTAACAATATCCTCTGCCTCCATTTTTTAAACAATTCCTCCCCTTTCACTCCCATAGGGTGCACTGCTTGTTTTGGGTCCCACTGCCTCCCTCTATAGAGCATCTCGATGGACCCTATCTCCTGATCTACTCTGCCTGTGTTTCTGTCTGTTAGTATTTCGAGGCCCTCTATACTAGAGATAATAGCCAATCTTCTCTGCCTCATTTTTGCTATTCTATTTTTCTGCCATTGATAGTCTATTTTTCTCTTCCACTGCACTGTCTGCCTCATTCACTGAGGCCTCTCTGCCACTGTTCTTGAAATGCTCATATTCTTGTTCTCTCTCCCTAGAATGTCCTTCAGTATTTTTTGTAGGGTTGGACTGGTGGTCACAAATTCTCCTAGTTCCTCTTTGTCATGGAAGCATCTTTTTTCTCCATTAATTTCTAGTGAGAATTTTTCAGGATACATCAATCTGGGCTGGAGATTGTTCTCCTTCAGCGCTTGAATTACTTTACTCCAAGCTCTTCTTGACCTGATGGTCTGTGTCGAGAAGTCTGCCATGATTTTGATGGGGTTTTCCTTTATAGGTGATTTGTTTCTTTTCTCCGGTGGCTTTTAATATTCTGTTCTTTTTTTTTCTTTCTTTTTTATTTGAAAGAGAATAAAACAAAAGGGGGCAGTACAGAGCAGATCAGAACAGGACAACATAGGCAACACAGTACTTTACATTAAGTCAACTGGACATCAACAGTATCTAACACCATATCTCTTACCCTGCTATAGTTGAGCATAGTTTCAAATACAATAATATCAAGCACAACACAATAGTATTAAGCCATGCATACAGTGAAAGAATTACAGGGCTTTCTGAACCGAATAACAGAAAATGATCAATGGGTACTATAATATCTCATTTTTGATAAAAAAGAAAATTGTTTG
>PVJX010031627.1:0-21085 GCA_004027295.1 Dolichotis patagonum
GTTTACAAAAAATAAGTTGCTTAGATAAAAGACAGTTTATTCAGATGATTTTGTTGTGACCTGTTATGGCAAGGAAGGGTTACTTACTTGGCTGTGAAGAAGCATGATATAGATTTTTAGCTTTCATTCTTACCTTTTGTCCAGAGTAATCTATATGGATTTCTTTTCACCATCCCTGTTGTTACCTCCACTAGTGGAAAGGCCATGTTGGGGTGGAGGGATGTTTCAAGAAATTCATGAGTCCTCTTTCATTGGCATCATCTCCAAAAACCAAAACAAAACATTGTTGTGTTATTTGTTTTATCATTTGGTCAAGCAGGTTGCCAGACCGGCCCATAAAAAGAAAGCTCGAATGGCGCGGACGCGCTCCGATTTCTTGACTAGAGGTACTTTTGCCGATGGGGAGGGGGACACAGAGGAAGATGATTACGATGACATAATTGAGCCCCATCTCTCCCTTGACCAAGCTTCTCACTCTGAGCTAGGGTCTGCATCCAGCCTGGGTCAGGCCTCTCACAGTGACTCCGAAATGGTAATTTTACAGAAATATAAGAAAAATGTCTAGACAGCAAGCAATTCTGATGGGAATCGTCTTTGCTAATCTAAAGCTAACCTTCACAGCTGCTTCCCATCTAATGTTGTACATGGGAAACCTCATGGAACACAGCAGATAAAGCTAAGTGTTAATAAGATTCAAGTAAAGGGCACCTCCACAGCACACATCAAGTCATGAACTAGGGAAGTTAAGGTAGTTGAGCACTGTTATAGAAATTTTGATGCTGTGATCCCAGACGATAGAGTAGAGGCCCTTACTTTTTTTCCATAAAGGACCAGGTAATAAATACTTTAGACTTTGTAGATGATACATTCTCTTAATTTGACAACCATCTTGACTATCATCATATGAAAGCAACCCCAGACAGTAAGTTTTTTTAAAAAGTGCAAGAGAAATTACTATGCTCTAATAAAACAATACAGACTGTGAGACATAGGCTATAAATTGACTGTTCTCTGGCCTAGGAAATAGGCTGTTACATAATTCAGTAGATTTTTAACTGAAGTGTTACTTACTTTTTTTGCCTTGAAACTTGCTTCCTCACCCCTATTTTTCAGTAATATCAAATAAACATGATTTTTTAAAAAAATTTTGTGAGCAAAATGTGACTCCCAAGAGATTCTAGCCAGACAGAAGGCCACATATATGTGAATTTGTATTAGTGTCAAATTACAACATTGGCACATCTTTGAGCAAATCTTTACTGTTTGAGACTTGATATATAAATAACTTAATCATCATCTTACCCAAAATTAGGTACAAATGTGTTTTGATGAGTATAAGTCATTTATAGATATATTAGGATAAAGAATTTATTTTGGAATTATCCTAGAAAATAATATATGTTAATACAAACTAAAACATTACCACTGAAGTATGTTTTATTTACATGCAGATTCATAAGTTGGCTCTACAGTTTTCTTTACAGTATGGTGGAAAAATGTATGATAATTTTTGGATCATTAAATGTTTTTAAAATATATTTTATTTTTGAAAACTTAAAATTTTTGAATTGTGAAGATGTAGTTAATAAAATTTTTCTTAATTTTCAAGAACACCCTTACTGTCTTTTTATTTGTGAAAGGTAGATCCAGTTTTAAGATGATAATTAATACTCATGTTCCATGAGGGGAAAAAAAATGAGAACAGAGAAATGCAGGGCATGTTCCCTGATTAAATAAATGAGTCACTAACCTGAACCACAGTGTAGGATTTTAGAAATTGGAAATACATTATACAGTATATATATAATTACAGATCAAAATTTCTTTGTATACAAAAATTCAATTTTGAAGGTGCCTTTTATAGAGTTATAAATAAACATACTCTGTTATGTGATTAGTGATTAAATGTGAAAAGTTTTGTAATGGAACAAATATTGGTGAAAAACACTACTTTAGTGTATGCATATTTTCCTTTGTGGAAGACCTTAACACTTCTGACTGCTGTTGTGTTCCTGAGTTTCTTTTGTAACAACTCCTAGTCCTTTTGGTGATAGAATTCTTTCACACTGGAACTCTTGCTGAGATGAACTAGGAAGTTGGGCTTTCTGCTTTGGAGCATTCAGCTCCTGTCAAGAGTTGTTCTAGCCTCTGTCACCTGCTTGACAGCCACTGCATGCGGTAGCTGTAGAACACTTCCCTGCACAATGTATTAGTCACTCTTAGATTCTTACTGCTCTTCTCTCTCATCACTGGCTACGTTAGAAGCAGGTGGTGGTGCTTGTTTCTGGTGGACACTTGCATGAACAAGCTTTGCTTTCTAGAATATGCTAATAGATGCTTATTGGGGTGGGAAGGGGGAGGATAGGAACGATTTTACAATGTATTCTGTTTGTTTATCTTAAAAATGTACCATGTTGTAACATTAACTGTTGTGAAGATGAAGACTTACACTATTTCTAAGTAGGATCTACCGCATTCTCAAAATCCAGATTTTTAAAATCAGTTTAATTTTAGGTGTCACATGGGTTTGTATTTTTTATTTTTAAAAAGCAAAACAGAAAAAAAGGTAGAAATAGTACAGAGTTTCAAAAAAAAACAGTAAGAAATCAACACTAGTTAATATATTGCATATTATTGTCTTAGAAGTAGTCGTTCAAGTTACAAAATCTAAGCACAAAAAATAGACAAACAATGATAACACCAACTATTCTTTTTGATGAACTAACAGAGAATTAGTATTATCTGTCTTGCACACTTATACATACAGTTACATGTGTACCTACAAGTTGTTCTTTCCTGTTGAGCACTTTCCCTTTCATTATTACAATATCTGTTGTACATTTTGGATCTTATTACTCTTTCAGTTTTTTATTATTTTTTATACTAGGGAGACAATGCAATATTTACAAATGTGAATCTGATTTATTATGAGTATAGTCTCAAGTTTTCTCAATTTACTTGTAAGAGCCTCAAGGTCATCCTTTTGCACATGGGTTTTTACAACTTTTTCCTGGACAATGAAATCTTATCACTGATTCTTGCTAAGACGTGTGCCATTAATCTTAGCAGAAATGACAATCTAACCTTTCTAGTTTTGAAATATCTAATCTTTTGGAGTAAAGACTTTTACAGATGAATCACTTGACATGGTTTCGATAAGTGTTAATTTTCAGTTGCTTAATTAATAAACAGTTGTTACCTACTAGGCAGCAGAGGAGGCAAAGCTAGTAGTTTTCCTCCCTTGCGTGACTTTTATGGTTTTTAACTTCCTACTTCAAACTCTGCCATTTAAGTTACTGGTTAGTCTGCATGCTACTCTCACTCTGTTCTTATAGCCCCGATGTTGTCATTTTTCAAGAAGAGTGACATGATGCAAAATGCAGTGACACACGCCTGTAATCTCAGCATTTGGGAGGCTGAGTCTGGAGGATCATTGTGAGACCACATGGGATACAAAGTGAGCTCCTGGCCAGCTTGAACTGCATAGTGAGACCCTGTCTCAAAAAGACAACAAAACAAAACAAAGAAAAAAACACATATTCTGTTAACCAGAATTTTAAAGATGACTTCCATAGGTAAAATCTCTGTCTTCTGGATAGATGGCAGTTGCATTAGTAAAAGCCTATACCATATCTGTAAGGGTAGCATAGGAAACATACTTTCCTCTATGTAGTTTCTTCTACCATTAGCAGTAATCTTTGTGGAGACCACTCCCAAGTGGTTCTGCAGAATTTCATTCATTTTTATCCCCAGCATAGAGAAATTAAACGCCTCACCATCCCTGTCCCCCACCACTAGTCTTGCTTCTCTTGTATTCCTATTTTGTGTTTGTTACTCTTGGAGTTATGTATTGTCAATTCTTACCTTGTTGAGCTTTCTTTCTCTGCACTGTCCCACTCCACAAAGACTGCCACAAAACCCTGTGGATCAAGCAAAGCTCAGCTTATTATTTTATCTCACAGTAAAAGAAAACCAGCCTTGGTTATGTCTTAGCCATATCTCACAAGGGGGAAATGAGAGGACATTTATTTGATTTTAGGGAGCCTGGGTTTGGTGATTCTGAAGGTTTTGCACAAGTGGAAAACTGGTTGGTATTGAACATCCAATTTATGACTCTTTTGGATTGCTGGCCATAAGATGGTAGCCACACTGTTGAATATGCACTTGGTGGTTCCATATATATTGTATTCCCCCTAAAAATTTAGGAACAACTTTATATAATAGTACTATAGCTATCTGTTCTTTGAAGATTTGATATAATTTCATTGTCAAATGGTCTGAGATTAGTGCTTTTTTGTGGTGGATTCCTTAATTTATTGTTTCAGGGAAATTAGTCTTTTTAAGCTTTTTATCAAATGGGATCCATTTTGGTAAATTACTTTGTTTTTAAATCATCCATTTACTGTAACTTTTCAAATTTATTTACATAGAAACATAGAAAGTAGTTGTTAAAGAGTTTTTAGTTTTAAAAATTTCTCTTTCAGAGAATTTCTTTGTCATTTTTTTACTTTGTACATTTATATTTTCTTTTATATTAGCTAGTCATTGATCTAATTTTTTCCAAAACTGCAAGATTTTGCTTGATTTATTGTACCTATTGTTTTCGTTCTCTGTTTCATTTGTTTTCTGTGTGTTTTTTTGTTTTGTTTTGGTTTGGTTTTTTGGTGTTTTTTTTTTTTTTTTTCCCACTTACTCATTTTTCTAGGTTGTATTGGTTTGGTTTGGCTGAGTCAGGGCTTCTTTTGTAGTATAGGCTGGCCTAGAACTCACTAGCCCAGGCTGGTCTTAAACTCACGAGGATCCTCCTGCTTCAACCTCCTGAATGCTGGGGTTACAGTTGTGCACCACTATGCCTGGCCATTTTCTACATTTTGAGTTGGAAATTTAAATTTTTGTATTCTACTTTTATTTATATGGGTTTTTAAATCAATGATTTCCCCCCCATCATCCCTCAGATTTATCTCATAGATGCTGTTTTCCTATAAAGTTTTTAATGTTCTTAATGTAAGACTTGATTACCAAAGATATTTTAGCTTTTAGGGAAACATTTTTAAAATGTTGTGAATTTCTATTTTTATGTGTTAAATCAACTGTAATATTTCTGTAAGATACAATTTGCTGATATTTTGTTACCTAGTATGTGATTATTATGACATTCATTTAAGAATATGTATTCTTTATTCACAGTATAAAGTTTCAGCAGATGTTCATAATCTCTACTTATCATCTTTATCTTCTATAGCCTCATTATTTTTGGTATACTAACTTGTCTCATCCAGATAATGGTATGTTTTGTTCTTTGTCAGTTGTGGCTTTTAGGATCAGAAAGCATCCTTTTTCATATTTAATACTTTTTTGTTTTCATTCGATTACCATTCCCCCTCTTGTATTATTTCCATTTACCTAGTATCCTTTTGTTTATCTCTTTATTTTTGGTCTTTCTAGGTCACTTTGTTTTAGGTATCAAATCAAAACATTTTATTTTAATAGGTCAGTTATATCTAGTTATATTTATTGGTATAATTGATAGATTTAATTGCAACTTCTCATTTTATGTAATTTACATGGTATTTGCTGCATTTATGTCATATGCATTTTCTTTTTCTTCTAGTTTGTCTTTTCTATTGATTGCTTATCTTTATGTGTAATTTTAAAAATGCCAATAGTCAACTTTTGTTTTTATCTAATCCATTTTTCTCTGGTTAGTCAATTTTTAATGATTAACTTCTAATCTAATTCTTGTTGTGACATAACTATCGATGAATTATTGTATTCTCTTATTTTCCCTCTTTCTGCTTTTTTAGGCTTTTATTTCTGGTTTATACAACCCAAATATACAACATGAATAAAATAATCATTTAAAATCTAAACACAAAGACACAAGAAAATCATTCTAAAGAATATGAAATGATTATTCTTTCACCGTAACTCCCACCTTTATTTCCATCTCATGTCTGCTTCTTTGTATATTAATTTACTAAAATTTCTCTGTTCATCTTGATCAGATGAAGCTGTTCCCATAGTGTTTTACTCAGGAAAGGCTCATAGAATTTCCTGAGGTCTTTCTGTGGTTTTGATACTTGAAGGCATATTTTGGTTACATACAAAATCCTTTATTCCCACTTACATGTTATTTTTGTTAAATCTAATTCTTTTGTGCAAGTTATTTGCTCTTCTAGACTTTTAGAATTTTTCCTTTATGTTTCATAGCTAGAATATGTTTCATGTCTAGGGTATGGTTGTTACAGGTTAGTGATATCATATATATCCTGTGTTCTTTCAGTGTGTAAATTCTGGTCTTATCAAGCTTACTGAAAATTGTTTGTTTTTTATTTATTTGGTACCAGGGATCAAACTCACAACCTTGCGCTTGCCAGGCAGGCACTTGTGCTGTTGAGCTATATCCCTGGCCCTGAAAATTCTTCATTAATTGTAGTTTTATATATTTGTTACGTCCCATCATTTTGTATTCCTTAAGGACTTCAATTTTTTTCTTTTTTGCCTGCCATTTCAACTATATTGTAACCTATTTTTATTTCTTTTTTATTTTATATTCTTTTTAGTGTTTTCCTGCCTTAATTCTTTTTCATATTTCATTTGTGTTTTTCTTTTTTGGGTACCTTGTGAATCTTCATTTAATAGTTAATTTTATACTCTTATTTTATTTCTTTCTTGAAGTCAGTTAACTCTTCTTCCTAAGTTTGAGTTTTTGAGCTTTTGGATTTTGTTTTATTTTCTGGCTTTAAGTTTTGAATTTCTGATGCAAGAGATTTTTCATATACATAAATATAGAGATTGCTATGGTTTTTTTCCTGCTTTACACTTTCGTAGGTTTTCTTTTTTTTGGTGGAAAGATAAAATTAAGTTGATTTCTTATTTGAGGTTCTTTAAATTGGTTTTTGTATACCTTTGAGTATAGATTTTGTGTATTTACTTTATAGATGTTGTATATTTGGTTTGGTTTACAAAATGACAAATTCAGTACTAGGATTTGAACTTGGGAACTTTGCATTAAGCTACACCTCCAACTCTTTTTTTATTATTATTATTTTAGATTTTGACACAGAGTCTTACTAAGTTGCCTAGACTGGGCTTGAATTTGCAGTCTTTCTGCCTCAGCCTCCCAGAGTGCTCAGATCACAAGCATAAGTAACTATGCCCAGCTAATTTTATTGTATACTTGACATTATGAATTTTACCTTGTTGCTGGATATTTTTGTGTTCAATTAATATTCTTTAAACATATTTTGCAATAGTATTTAAGAGCTTTGTTCTGGAAGTAGTTTGATCCTGTTAGGTCTTTGTTTCAAGATAAGTCTCAATACTCATTTTAGTGTTACTTGTACTGTTGACGTTAGATTCTGTGTGTACTTTGGACTAGCTCCTTGAGCATCATAAAATGTACCCTGGTTCTTGGGCACAGGCCACTGTTACTGACCTTTTGTGAGTGATGGATGCTATTGCATGTAAAACTTTCACGTGGTCCTTTCTTTTGTTTTTCACATCAGAAGTATGGATTAAACCGCGTCATGGCAGCCTTCTATAGTTCACCAGAATTCTGTTTTTGTATGCATCTCATTTCTCCCCAGTATTTTGTCTTTTTTCTCGGGTTACCTTGATCACTTCAGATGTTCAAGTTTGTGTGCTAAATTCTGGATGTGTGGCAAAGGTCAACTGGGTTTCTGTCTATGTACCATAGCTGTAGGAGACATAGGACTCACTTTTGTTTCTCATCTGTTGTCTTTAAAATGTCTCTATCTTATTAAATTTCTTTTCTGTTTGTTTTAGACAAGAGGATAAAACAGGTCCCTGTTACTCCATCTTAGCCCAAAGCACTATGCTCTTTAAATTTTTATACTCAGGGTATTTTGTGTTTCTGTTGATAAAGCAATAGACAAAGCAGAAAGCTGAAGAAAGGACATGTTAACTGTAGAAAAGTGAAATACTAGCCAGTATTCTTGAATAACTAACAGTTCTTTCCTCAGAATAAGACTGTCTTCAGAGGGGCACATTATAAACAAAACGAATAAAATTTGTTGACTGCTATTCAGATCCCACATTGATAGTTTTGTAAATTATTTATAATTTAAAACATTAGTGATGATAATCCTTTATTCTTTGGTTCTTTGGTTTTTTCTTCTATATGTTCTAGCTCTTTTAAATTTTGATTGGCTATAATAAAAATCTGTAATAGCTAAGCCATAAAAATTATTGTACTTTTTGGTACAAATAAAAAGAGATATGAAAGTATTTCATGTTCTAGAACTATCAGATCCTGGATCTTATATATATCTTTAAATGATCTTGACTGTTTTGTTGATTTTCCATGTGACATTTTTTTCTCATGTTGCCAGAAATATTGTGGTCATTTTCATTGACCCATGTTCTCCACATTTCTAATTACTTAACGAAGTTAAGATTTTGCAGGAAATTGTATTATTTCAATACTTCTCTTAAGAATATAACTATATTTTTTACATTTTTTAAACAACTATAATTCTCAAAGTCTTCTGTGCCTGAATCTTATTATAGTGTCATATATTCACTTGGTTTTAAAGTTTCTTACATATGTAATTATTACAGACATCACAGCGGTTTTCTTCAGTTGATGAACAGGCAAAGATTCATAAGACTATGTCTCAAGGAGAGATTACAAAGTTGGTGGTGAGACAGAAGTCTTCAGATTCAGATATAAGGTAAAATGTATGCTTATAATTAATGGGGTAGTAAAATTTTATTTAAAATTGACTACATACTGAGCTTTGAATTAAATTCATTTACTAGTTTTCAAGAATAAAATCACCAGTAATGACAGACACTAGAAGTTCAAATGTGTTACGCGCTTTACTTTCCTGTAAGTTTAGCAGCGTGATGGGGGGAAGTTTATAAATCTTTATATGATTTGTGGGTTTTTTGTTGTAAAACGAGAGGTTAGACCAAGTGATACTGGAAGTATGTTCTAGTTTTGAAGTTCAATTTTGTTCAAGTGTTTTAGGAAAAAGACTTGCAGGAAATATTTCTTTTAAAAAGAGCTTGTAGAATTGTTGGTTTTAAAATAGGTATTTTTGCATTAATTGTATTATATATGCATTGAGGCCTTCACTGACAACTTCAAGATCAGAGTGGACTGTTCTGGTTTGTAATTCTGTCATAGATCACTTTCTCACTGACATTAGAGGCAAATTCAGAGATATGAATAGGTTATACTATATGTTATACTAGAAGTCAAAAATTGAGAAACAAGATACTATATAATACAGTAGAAAGGACATATATCTGGAGATAGCAGATTAAATACATGCGTTTAATTTGTTTCCTTCCCCATATCCTTCGTCCATTCCTAAAATGATGAAACTCATAAAAGACAAAAGAAAATAAAACCAGAAGTGTAAATATCTTAATATAAAGGAGAAATTGAATCTTAAATGGTTAAAACTGAGAAAGAAACATCTAGCTCATTGACCCACTCCTAGCAGAAAAGAAATACATTGTCAAGATAAAACAGATCTCTGGCTTAAAGTTTACCAAACACCATTAAAGACTAAGGCACACATTTGGACAAGGGGATTTAGTAACTTCTTGCACATTGAATGTAAAGATCACTCAACTTTTTTTTTTTTTTGTCAATTTCTACATTTCCCTTATCCTCTAAAGCTGTGATTCAGTCTCAGAACTTTTGTCCTCCCCTGAAGCAAGTTGATATTAGGCACTCTTCCTACAAAATTGACTATAAGAAGATAGTAGTAGAGAAACCCACTAACACATACTAGAGCTTCCAAGCAGCACTGAGGGCAGAGTGGGGGTGGCACATAGAAGAAAAACCAAAGAACAAAAGAAGCAAGGACCTAGTGTGTGCTAGGCAAACACTGTGCCACTGAGCTATATCTCCAGTCTGTAAGCAACATTTTAAAACCTTTCTTTTAATCTAACTAGATAGTAGTAATTACCTACATGTGCAGAAATAGATTAAAGAAACCAACCTGGCATGGTGGTACACACCTTGTAATCCCAGCTACTCAGTAGGCTGAGACAAGAGGATCACACGTTCAAGGCCAACCTGAGCAATTTAGTAAGACCCTGTCTCAGAATTTTAAAAAGGGCTGGGAATGTAGGGTGCTTGTCTAGCATGTCCAAGATCCTGTATTCAATCCCCAGCAGAAAGAAAAGAAAAACACAAAACAAAATTGATAGATAAAATATAAGTTGGAAAAGATACACTGATCAAAGTATAGAAAACTTCAAGAGTGATAAGTACAAGTGCCAATGGTACTTCTACATAATAAATATAAATTACATTCAAGACATGAATCAAGGCACATGAAAGAGAAGCATTCATAATAAAAAAACTTTTGAAAATTAAAAATACAGTAGCATAAAAGTGCAACCCAGAACAAATTGAAAGCAGAAAATATATTTCAAGAGGTTAAGTGAAAATACAGAGGTAGAAAAGATAAAAATTACAGGTTTCGTTCATTAGATCCAATGACTGAATGATTGGAATTCCAGAGAGACAGAACTGAAAAAATGGAGAAGAGCAAATTACCGTTAATAAAGTAATTCAACTAAATTTCATATAACTGAAGGACATGAGTCCCTTCTGAGTACCCAACATAATGAATGAAAATAGATCCATCAAAAAACATTATAAAACAAGGGAAAAAAGGAATCTCCATTGTGGTGATGATATGAAAGTATCTTTTCACATAACAGCAGCACCGGAAGCAACAAGGAAAGCCACTTCAGGGAAGTGTAGAAGGAAATGGGGTGAGAGTAACAGAAAAGTGCTGTGTTTATAATAAGCCTCATAGGACTGTTTCGCTTTAGAAGATAAAAATGCTTAAGTTTAGTAGTAAGTATTTTGTAAGAGGGATGAAAAGAGAAATTCTGAGACAAAAAAGAGGAAAAGAGGGAGGGGAGGAGCAAGCATGGGCTGCAAAGCCAGGTAGACCTGATTTTAACTTCCATCTCCCTCAGCCCTCCGAGCCTCCACTTGCCCATATGAAAAATAGAGATAATAATACCTCTCTATCACAGGAGTTACAAAAATTAGAAATATTGTTTATAAGGCATAATATATGTCTCCGAATAGATGCTCAAGTTTTTAAAATTTCATTTTAATGCCCTTATTCACAAATCAATGTACAAATAAGCCTCCCACTGCAACGTTAGAGTGCACAACCCCTAGTCAATAAATACAAGTTGTTATTATCTCAAGGTACCTGACTTGACTTGTATGATGAATGACAGTATGTAAACATAGAGAAGAGGCAGTAAAATATAGTAGGTATGATTCTCAGGTTTGTCACTTACTGGCTGTGTAACCTGTTTTTAAGCCTTCAGTCTTTCAGTTATAAAATACAATACAGTTTGAGAATCTTTTACTCAAAAAATGCTTAGAATCAGCAGTGTTTCAGATTTTTTAAATTTTCGAACATTTGCATATATATGTTTTGAGGATAAGACTCAAGTCTAACAAGAAATTCATTTGTTTCATACACATCTTACATACCTTTACAGGTGATTTAGTACAGTATTTTTAGCATCCCTGGACTTTCACTGTGAATTGTAATTTAAGGTCAGGTGTCGAGTTTTCCACATGTGGTATCATATTAGCACTCAAAAAGTTTTGTATTGTAGAATATTTGGAATTTCAGATTTTTTGAATTATGGATATTCTACCCGTAAAACTCCTGTCTCTTTCTGTCTCTCTTTTTCTTTCTGTTTCTCTGCTTCTCATCTTTCTTCTTTTTTTTTTTTTTTTTGTAGGCCTCAGAGAGCTAGGATGAGATTCTGGGCCAAAGGGAAACAAGGAGACAAGAAGACTATGAGAGTAAAACTTGCCACCCAGTCAGAGGTCTCGCCACTCTTTTCTGGCTCAGATGTGATTCCAGCTCATCAGTTTCCAGAGGGTAAAAGTGGACAAAGTGGGGAGTTTGTCTTTATAATTTCTGTTTTTAATTTCTGAAAGTTTGCTGTTTCTTTAATAGTCATAATAGCATTCCTGTTGGCTAAGTAATGTAATGTAAGAGAGAACCAGGATTGCTAAATGCTTCCTTAATTGATTGTTATATACCTGTATTTGAAGCTCCAAGAATCCATGGTATAAAATAATGAAGTAACAGTCACTTTAAGAATGGGTGTGAATCTTAAGCAAGACTTAGTTTCTAAACTGTGAAAAGTTAGCCATCATCCATCTAGTTAACAAATACATTGTTTACTATATGCAAGGCACTGTGCTAAACATGTTATAATTTTTCCAGGGTAGATATGATTATTATTCTAGGTTTACAAATGATAAAGGATTCCAGCTCCAGAGTCCATATTTTTGAGCAGTACTATATACCACTTATTAGGTACCTATCTATGCCATTTTCTTGCAGATGCCTGGCACTTTATATATATAGCTGTTATTTTGGGCCATGAACAAGAACACACTTGAAAGTACCCACCAGTTATTCACTCGAAGAATTCTAGAAATCCCAGTATTGGATTACTTATTTTTCTGAAGCCTTTTTCTTTTTCAGGCATGACTGAGAGTTTTTAGCTTCTATGTAAACATCATGAGTTTATTTTCAATGTGTGTAGAGGTCAGAAATTTATACGGTAATGAGTGGGAAAATACCAGCATTGACTAAAATAGAAAGAGGTCCTAGGAGGCAACTGTTATCTCAGAGAGATAAAACAGACCTACTAGCAATACGAAGCAAAAACTTCTCATATCTAGAATAAAATACAGGACAAGGAGGAAGGATCATCAAGCTTCACATAGGAATGGATAGGCTGGAGCACATCTTGGCTCTGAAAGAGTGGCAGAAACGTAGACCCCTCTTTTATGTCTTGGGACTTTGTTTCTATCAGCTGACAAACTGAGACAGAGAAAAACAGTTTATGAAATGGATACTGCAAGTTTAGTTTGGAAAACGTAATTCCTTACTAGTGCATTACATTCCTAATAGCTTGTCAGATTGATAGTAATTATTCAAAATTTTTCATTTTTTCACAATTTTTTAGTGCTTATTCCCAAGCAGTTCTTTACTTGAAAATATAAGCAGATTTCATTGTAGGTTTGCTTTACAAGGGCACCCTATAAAAAGAGTACAGCTTTTTACTTACATTCAGATAAAAATTTATTAAGAAAGTCCTGATTTTTAATGGTAAGCTGAGGTTATAGTGTTGCTTTAGAACACTATATAAGAAAGGAGCTGACTGCCAAATGAAGTAGCTAAACATGTAGTGTGTTATGTAATAAAATTTAGAGCAGTTGATACTGATTTAAATATACTTATATCTTTATATTCTTTATTCTGGTGTCATATCTGAGATTGTGTTTATCTCAGTTCCTGTCCAAAGTGACAGTTAGTATGTAGGGGACTACTTTTTGTTTCATTACCAAAATTAGCTTTTAGATGGACAGAGGGTACTAAGAGCATACAAACAGATGCGTTAAATAAGCACACATAAAAGTGGCCAGTGTCAGCTGGGTATGGTGGTGCATGCCTGTTATCCTAGCATTCAGGAGTCTGAGGCAAGAGGATCGTTGCAAGTTTGAGAACAGCGTGGACTACGAAGTGAGCTCAAGGCCAACCTGAACTGCATAGCAAGACCCTGTCTTAAAAAAATACAACAAAACAAAACAACAACAACAACAGTGTTGTCATGAGACCTCAGATGGGGCTTGACAAGTCTTAATCTAGTTCTAGGTTGTAACATATTACATGGAATCTCATTTCTCTGGGGTAAAGAATTGCAAGGGAAAGTGGTATGTTCTCATGTTATATACAAAGCCAGTTCATTCCAGGAATTCTATGATAAATTCAGATAGTTATTTGGGGGTTGTATAAGAAAATCCTAAATATAATGATACTCAAAAGTAAGCCAGGTTGTGAGTTGTCACCAGATACTGTCAGCAAAGTATTCATGGTTGTAGACTGTAGTAAAGAAGAATTACCAAACTCGCTTCATTTGTTAGTGACTTATAGATAGATAGATTTCTTTTAAACAATTGTAGTAAAGTTTTGACTGGATTAACAGTGGTAAAATGCTTGTATGGTTTACTGTGGAACTGAGATTTTTGAGGTCTAGGTTGAGGTTCTTTCTACAAGGCACTTCCATCTAGGTTTTCAGTATTAAACTTCAGCTCTTTAGGAGATATGATAGTATTTCTCACTAAAAAGTGTTAATTCTTAAATATATTTCTGTACAATTTTGCAGTCTGGATTTATTGCCCGCATGATTTCAGGTATTACTTTGCTTTTTCAGATAAAGTATTTACCTCTTCAGATAAAGTATTTGTTTCAGTGACTTACTGATGGAACGTAAAAGGATATGGGTATATTTTACTAACTATATCTTTTGGGCTATCCTGTCTTTAGTTATAGAATTACCTCAGTATCATCCAACACCTCCTTTGAGCCCAGAACTGCCTAGCAGTTGCCAGAAAGAGTTCAAAGAGAACAAGGAACCTTCTCCAAAAGTCAGACGCAGGCGAAGTGTGAAGATCAGCAATGTGGCTGTGGATTCCATACACTGGCAAAATGACTCTGTCCAAATCATAGCAAGTGCCAGTGATTTAAAAAGCATGGATGAATTTCTTTTAAAAAAGGTACATTTTGCTTGCTAAGCTAACCCTCTGAGTAGCTTTGGCTGTAGAATGCTTATATGTAACAGAATTTGACACCCAGAGAGAACAGTTGCATATGCTGTGGTATGTAAGGGGGTCTGTTCTTTACCCATATGATGTAAATAGTAGAATATGAATTAGACTGGTTAGACAGGATCTGAGGTTTGGGAGTTTACTATTGACTTCTACTTTACTATAATTGGCACATTACATTTCACATGTGGAGGTAAGTATTCTTTTTGCACATTTGGAATTGTTTTCTTGGTAACCAAGCTATAGAATCATACAATATTAGAACGTATCTTAGAAATCATCTGGTATTTGGTTGTATATTTATATGTTTACCTTTGTCCCATAGCCTATGGTTTGTACTTTTAGGGTAATCATTGTTGAAGAGATGATAGTGTTTCTACCATTACATTTGCTGTTGTATTTGCCTCTTTTTTTAAAAATAAAAAGTTTGTGACAGGGTCTCACTTAGTACTTCATACTGGCCTTGAACTTACTATGTATGTAGCCCAGGTTGGCCTCAAACTCGCAGCAATCCTGCATCAGCCTCCCAAGTACTGGGGTTAACAGGTGTGTGCCACTATACCCAGCTTCTTTAAAAATTTCTACTTTTATTAGTGCATGTTTGCTGTACTTTATTACATTCATTGTGGGAAGTTGGTACAGGTACATAACACATCTTAATTCTTTTTATGTCCCCTTCCTTCCTACTTCCACCTTCCATCTCTTGGCCCTCTTATAATTGCCTCTTTTTAATTAGTTGATTTTGTACAACTTTTTCTGTGGTTCCTAGATGAATGACCTTGACAATGAGGACAGCAAGAAGGATACACTAGTAGATGTTGTATTTAAAAAAGCCCTAAAAGAATTTCGGCAGAATATCTTCAGCTTTTATTCATCTGCATTGGCGGTAAGTTTGAGTATGTTAGGAGATTTTCAGTAGTTCACCATATGAAAAATTTGATGATAGTCTAGAAGATACTACATTTAACTAGAGAATTTCAAGTGATTTTTTTTGTTCGTTTTCTAAAAAGACAAAAAGTTAAGGACAAGAATAGTGAATGGCCTCAGATTAATATGTTCCTAAATTCCTTTGAGTAGTTTCCCCCACTCTCTCATTTTGACCTATCATAATCCTTTTAGCCGTGTTGAAAGCTATAACTTTACAATTTTCCACTGTGTGAAATGTATTATATATTTTCCTTTAGTGGAATTCGGGCAGTGTGTGTTTATTGATTTGTGTATAGCATATTATGTCATTTTCAAATTTACCTTATACTTTTTACAGGATATTTGTTATATTTTAGAAAATTATATATTGTTGCTAATGTACATAATACATGTTTTTGTCTGTTGACTCATTATTAGTATTTATCAATTGTCATATTTATAAAATAGTAATTCATAACTTCTGTACTTTTGCTTTTGTTCAGTCTCCTATATTTGCTGTGAAAGGGGAAATCAGGAACACTTGTTAGTGTATACTTTACTTTTGATACTTTTTTCAGCATAAGATTTTTGCTGCCTACAACAGGAAACATAGAACCAAAACAAGCAGGAAATGTAAGACTGTAATAACTGGGTACAGGGTACAGGTAACACGTGCCTGTAATCCTAGCACTCAGGAGGCTGAGACAGGAGAATTGCTGTGAGTTGGAGGCCAGTTTGGGTTACAGTGTGAGTTCAAGGCCAGCCTGAACTGCATGTTGAAACCCTGTCTCAAAAAAGACCCCTCCCCTACAAAAAACAGACTGTAACAGAAGTCCTCAGCTTATGAAAAAATTAACTAGGTTCGAGGAGAAAGAAGATTGTCCACTTTTTTCTAATCCTGCCCAGATACTCAAAAATTTGATGTCTTTTTCAGCTTCACACCTATAATTCCTTCATACTTATAAATAGGAGTGTTTATACCTATAATTCCTTCATACTTACAATGGAGTGTTAAGGACTCTAGGGGCACTGAATCACATAGGAATGGACAGTATGTGAAACAGTGCTAAACAGTGTTTTTTTAAAACACTATCCAAAAAAGTTCAACGTCTAAAACTGAGGAAAATAAATTTTAAATGTATGTAGTACTTTCTGATCAGGAAAGGCTTTTTTTCCCTTGTAGATTCTACATTTCATTTAAATGAATTAAAAGGAATTCGATTTGATTCCTTTGCAAATAATATAGTGTCTTTCTGAGCATATCAGTCTTCTTCAGAAAAATAAGTTAAAGGTTATCTGATACATCTTTAGGCAAAAATCCAAGTATATAGTCTTTTTATTTTAGAGTAGAACTGTCTAAACAAGGTCATTTATGAGGAAATTAATAATAAAAGAGATGCCAACTGTTTTTACAATTTTACAATTACATAAAACTGGAAAGCTAGACTTAAGGGAACAGTTCCTGAGACCTTCCCAGTTGTTATATTATTTAAACTGCTAGGCCTTTTCAAAAACTTAGGTCTTATTCTGGTTCTGGTTCTATACTGGATGGGAGTTTCATATGCCATGTGACCCCATGACCATGGTTATTAGAAAGTATATCAGGAGATTAATCTTTATTCTAAATACAGTATTACTCATTACAGGTTTATTTAGACTTCTGTATTTAACATATTTCCACCAGCTTGAACTACTGATGGTACATGCATGACTGTCCCATCTGGTGGCATGGTACAGTCATACATGTGTGGTCACATCATGAATGTATTAAAGAATTTTTCATGAAATCTTACATTTCTTATTTCTTTTTAGATGGACGATGGGAAAAGCATACGATACAAAGACCTCTATGCACTGTTTGAGCAGATTCTGGAAAAGACCATGAGGCTTGAGCAGCGTGATTGGAGTGAATCTCCAGTGAGAGTTTGGGTCAACACTTTTAAAGTGTTTCTAGATGAATACATGAATGAATTCAAGACTTCTGATAGCATAGCCACAAAGGTAAATGTGACATATTTTGACACCTACAAAGATCCAATTATGAATTCTTTTTAAGACTCTGTTTAGGACATCTGATATTTAGCAAAAACATTTATGGAAAACACATCAACTTAGCATTACTGTAGAACTCTCTGTCTTAGACCATATTTGTTAGACCATATTTTCTTATTTTTTCTTTCTGGTGGTGGTGGTGTTTTTGTTGTATTAGAGATTGAACTCAGGGCCTCTGAACTGAGCTATGGCTCCGTCCTTTTGTTTTGAAAAATTTTTTCTGAGAGAGGGTCTTGGTAAGTCGCTTGTTGCCCAGACTGGACTTAAACTTACAACTCGCCTGTCTCAGCCTCCCAGAGTACTGGCATTACACGGTGCATCACCAGTGCAGTTTGTGAGACCATACTTTCTAAATCCTCTGCAATGAATACATCCTTTACTGAGTTAAATATATAAGGTTGTACCCTCAAGATTGTACTCTCAACTTTAATACAGACCAGTACCTAAATATCCTTTGAAAAACATTGGTTAAAAATGTTTCTCATTGCCAAGGATATTGTTCAATGGCACAAGTGCCTGCTTGGCAAATGCAGGGTCCTGAGTTCAATTCCTGGTACTGAGGGAAAAAAATTTTCTCATTGTAATATCTAGTAGTCTTTACCTAAGGTCTCATAAATTACACTTCCTCTTGAATAAGTTTTCAGGAAAACATGTGTTTTACCTTAAGGTTGTTATTTTATACAAAAGATTTGAACTCATAATCAACAGATAGGGTAAATGTTTAAAAATTTATTACAGTAAAAGATACATAACTATTCCCCTCAAAATATTCCTCTTTCCTTGGAGCACACTATCCTGTCAACTTTTCCCTTCTCCAGAGCAGTTCTGGAAGTCCTCTTTCATGGCTGTCTAGTTGCATTGTCATCGCTCCCTTAATACCTAAATCAGTCCAAAACACTTTTCATGCTCATTTTGACTTTGGGGAAGAGCAAGCCATACTGCCAGATGCAGTGAAAAAGGTAGATGAGTGCACATTGTAATTTTTTTAGCAGTCTGCCTTCTGTGAGATGGCACAAAATTCACTGTATGTTTTATCACACATCCGAAAGTCACTCACAAGCTGGGCATGGTGGCGCATGCCTGTAATCCCAGTACTTGAGAGGCCAAGGCAGGAGGATCACCAAGAATTCAAGACCAACCTGAATGGCATAGCGAAACCCTGTCTCAAATACATACATACATACATACATACATACATACATACATACATACTACTAAGTCACTCACAAGAACTTCTGGACTACTTCCAAAAGTAGAAAAGACAGTGGGGTGAGTTGAAAATAAGGCAGAATATTTTGAGGGAAGATTAACAGCAATTTATATTTTACTGTGATGATTTTTTTAAAAAATTTGAAATATTCACCATATATTTTGATCATACCGCATCTGTTACCTATGTTTATAAATTTTAAAGGGTAGGTTCAGATCTTTCTATACTGGAATAATCAGGAAATGTCAGAGCTTTCCTGTATCTCAAATGGTACCTTTTTATGTTTAGCTCTGTAGTAGTTTTCCAGAAACAAAATATAGAAAGTAAAATCTTTAAAATGAATAACGGTTAGAATAGTCATTTATATTAATAATGGTGTGACTTCTGGACAGAACTGAGATTTCAAAAGCATGTCTGTATCTCTCTTATTTTCTGGATTTTATAGCACTGTACATTACCTTTTAAAGAATAAGGAGTTATTTATTACCTGTTGAGCAAATAGCTTAACATTTGCAAAGAAGTAAGAAAAGATGTCTTTGTTGCCTCAGTTTCTCTATTTTTCTTTACCCCTGCCAGGTGCCAAAAACTGAAAGAAAGAAAAGAAGAAAAAAAGAAACTGATTTGGTAAGTCTTCTGTTTTTTTTTTATGTTATAAAGAAGAAACTTTCAGATCAGTGTCTTGAATATCACATAGTGTTTCTCTGGGTATACTGTATTTAAGGAATAGGTTTGTGAGGTACTTAACATATTCGTTCCTATGAGCTTAAACCATTCAAGTGACCTGCCCAGCAGCAAGATGTACAAATTATGCCCTCTTGTGAAAGTGTTAAGTCATATATGTCTTTAAAATATTTAGAATGACAAATGTTTCCTGACAGATGACTTCCTAAAGTAGCAGACAATTTAAAATGTTTACTTACAAAGATACGAGCATAATCTCTTTCCTAACTAGGGATGCCGTTTTTACAATTTTGCTTTCTTTGAACTTGTCATATAAATGGAATCATATAATGTGTAGGATTTTGCATATGCTTCCTAGTATGTTTTTGAAACCTGTCTGTGTTGTATAATTAGTAGTTCATGATTTTTAATCCTGAATACAATTCTATTATGTGGATGTGTCATATTTTATTTATCTTTATCAATTCATAGATGTTTGGATTATTGACTGTTAAGAATAGTACAGCTGTGAACATTGATGTATTAGTCTTATTATGGACATAAGTTTTTAGTTCTCTTAGATACAAACCTGGGAGTTTTAAGTTTTGGATCATATGGTAACTCTGAAGGTTAAAATTTTCAGAAACTGCCAAACTATTTTCCATACTACTATGTAGTCCAGAGAATTCTTTTCTTTCTACATCTTCATCAACACTTGCTGCTGTCTTTTTTTTTTGTACCTATTCTAGTGGGTATGATTTAGTATCCTACTGTCTTTTGCACAGAATTAATGATAATAACTATCAATGGGTCTTTCCAGTGTCTATTGGCCTTTCATATTACTTCTTTAATGAAATTTCTATTCAGTATTTTGACCATTTTTAATTGGGTTGACTTAATTGTGTTATACTACATTTTCTATTGAGGAAGTTTTTTTATCAAGTACAGTATATGATTTGTAGATATTTTCTGTTCATCTGTGCTTTTTTTTAAATAATGCATTTGAAGATTAAAATTTTAAATTTTAATGAAGGCTAAGACAATGATGGCACAGAACGTAAGTTTATTAATGTGGTTTTTCTTTATTACAACATATCTGTAGTACATAACACATTCCTCATATGGAAATGATATATACACCCAATACATCTTAATTCCTTTCTTTATCTTTTCCTTCTCTCCTGCCCTCCTTGATCCTCTTTCTATTTGAGAAAGATCTATCTCCCTACTTCCTGTTATCTTTTATTTTACTCTTTATTTACAATTTGGGTTTCCCATATAAAAAAAAATCATACAATATTTAACCTTGTGTGTCTGATTTATGTTACTTAACAGTATGATCTCAAGGTACATTTATCTTCCTGAAAAGGAATCAAGTTCATCTTTCTTTAAGCAGAGTAGTACATCATTGTGTGTACAAACATTTTCTTTTATCAACTCGTCTGTCAATGAAAATATAGGCTGCTTCCAAAATTTAGGTGTTATGAATTGTGCTGATGCAAACATGGTGTGCACGTATCACTGTGGCATGATGCCTCTAACTCTTTTGGGGATGATACTTAGAAGGGGAATAGCTAGAATCTCTACATGTAGTTTGTTGTTAA
>PVJX010031628.1:0-21070 GCA_004027295.1 Dolichotis patagonum
CCAGTCTTAAGCTGAAAGTAGCCCCCAAGGGAACACAAATAGAAGCCTGGCCAGTTACTACATATAGACTGCCTCCAGTGCTTTTTGACACCTTGGTTTAATTTGTAAAGTTCGCAGTTATAATCACTCCCATGTTGGATAGTAGAAGAAATGGAGAGGGAAGAATGGAAAACTTTAGTAAAATATGCAAATGCTTGACACTGCAAGAAAGGAAAGGCAGGTAGAACACATATCTTTATTTCTGCCAAAGTATGGTTTATGACTTCTTCTTATTATTTCATTCCAGTGTTTTGCTGTCTTCAGCCAGCCCTTCACTGGTCCCCTGGTGGGTGGCCCAAATACTTAATGTTGAAGAACATGAGCCCTTGATATGAAGCTGCAGAATTTTTCCAGTGACTTTTACTGCTCGGTATGGCAGAGGTTGGAGCCACCCAAGGGGCTGTTAAATTCCATCTTACCCCTTCCATCTCATAATCAGCAAACCTATTTTTCCTTGACAACCAGGATCTAATCCTCTGGTGAGTTTGGTGACTGCCTTTCTTCTTTGCCTGCTTTTCCAATGGCACAAGGACTCTGAAATGACCTGCTGACTGTGTTAAATTCCAGCACAGTGCGATGACTGCCACACCCTTCACAGAATCAGTCTTCATCCAACAAGCTTCTGCCCGAAACCAGGGTTGTAGGATTAGGAAGCAAAATCTGCAAGTGGGGCTGAAAAGTACAAAGTCTTCTTTTACCCTCAGTTCTGGATACTATATTCTGGTTATTGTGACAACAGACCTGTAAATCATTTCAGTGTTTAATCACTTTCTGCAGACCAGGACCCCGTGTTGTACGCTCTTACCCTGTGGGTGTGGTGAGGAATTCTTCATCCCACCGGGACACCATTCCAAGTGCAGCAGCTTTTGGCAGTGGAAACCTCCCAGAATAAATGAATCCCCTGGGCGTGCACTCCCTCTCTCCCTCTCTTTCTTCCCCAAAGTGGACAAGGAAAGTTGTGACTTCAAATCCTGTTTCCTGGGTAGATTTCCTTTCCCTGTGGTTCCTGCATGAACTTAAAAACCCCAGTGCTTCTGCCCCAGTTTCCTGTGAGGCACGGGTGGCTGGGGGAGGTGGGGGTGGCATTTCAGGTTCCTGGGCCCCCTTAGCTTGTGCTCTCTGCAGCTATGTGCAGGTCCGTCAGGCTGCTCCTCCTGGGTGCTGGGACACTGCGGGGCTGCTGGCTTTGTGCTCAGGTGGATCATATAACACTCAGTTCACGTGCTGAGTTCTGAGAGTGCTTCTCTTTCAGTCAGTCTCCCACAGGGCCTAGTGACAATTCAAATCATACTTTAAAAAATGACTTAAAATTATCAGTTAAAAATAATAAAAGGAGCATAATTATTTGGCATGTAGGACCTGTATTATCCTTAGACCTCCTGTTGGGAGGCTTGCTGTAGGTACCACGCAGGATTCTGATGTGACATAGACACCCTAAGTGGTGCTGGATCCACTGAGTCATCAGAGAAAAGCTGCAGGACTGATGGACTCGTAGCAGTGAGTCTCCTTCCATTGCTTCTGTATCAGTCAGCTTTCTGTGGCTTTAACAAATATCTGAGATAAGTCAACTTAAAAAGAAGAAAGGTTCATTTGGGCTCATGGTTTCAGGGGCTTCCATGGATGGTTGGTTGGCCCCATGGATCCTTGAGTCTGTGGTGAGGAAGAACAGTATGGTGGGGAGTATGTGGTCAAGCAAGATGCTCACTTATGGCAGCTGGCCTATGAGCCCACTGGGACCCCTAATTTCCTCCCACTAAGTGCACCTCCTAAGGATCCCACCACTTTCCAGTAGTGCCCAGGTTGGTGACCAAATCTTTAACAGAGGGGGCCTTTGGGAATATTTCCTATCCAAAATACAGCAGTGCCCTCCACCCAAAGTCCCACAATGGGGTAAAGGAGCTTGTCCAGATACAGAAGCTGTTGCCTCCAGAATTCCGGGGCCCCCCATGACTGTGCTCCTTCACAAGTGGTCAGGAGCGCAGGATACAGCAGCTTAGCTCTCACTTTGCGACTGCTGCACTGTGGCTCTGAATGCTGGTGCTCAGGAGACTGACAGACGCAAAGACTGTGTGTCAGTCAGATTCATCTCCTGCTCCCAGAGGGGCCTGCGTCCCACCAGCGCATCTGCGATACCTGCTGATCCATGTCTTGATCCTCATGATGTGACCTGCTCCTGTGAGGGACAGGAAGATGCTAAGGCCTCTGTTGCTTAACTTGTGACACAGCCCAGGACTGTTGACGCTTTCTTGAGACAGAACGAGTGCGTTGCTGTTTATACCAGCTGAAAACAATGCCTTCTGGTGTTTGCTAGAACATGGCACAGAAAAATCAGTCACTGCATGCCAGGGCAGATGTTAATAATTTACTCTAACAAGTAAGATGCAAATCCAGGATAGCAGTTTCTACTGGAGGTATCACTTAATTCTCTTTCTCCAAAATCAGTATTGTCTTCCACTGTCAGACACTGATATTAACTTTTATGCCTAGAATTCTCCCTCTGGATTCTCTGGGGCCCAATAAATGACATTATTTTCCCTCTTTTGAGTTCAAAGCCCATTGAGCGATGTACACTAACACACTGTGCTCATTATTGATAAAGGGCGATGGAGAACGTGACTTTAGCTCTGAGGCCAGGTGGGTTTCCGTTTGCTCCTCTCCTGAGTTGTGATTCTCTCTTTGCCATCATGCAGCAGAGCCACCACAGGTCCTACCTGTGTGGCTAGGCCAGACCCAGCCACAGCAAATTTAGGAACAGCAAAGCAAAATTATATGCTCCTTTTGGCAGAATAACTGATTTGGAGGAAGAGAAGCAGGAAGTAGTTGAGCCAAGCGTGTTTAGTTCCCTCTCCCTCGTCCCTTGGGGAAGAGTCACCGAGGAACAGAAGAGGCCTGGAGTGTCGCTCATGGCAAGGCCTGGCTGTGGAGATGTGAGTCGGGGGTAGGAACTGTCCTTATCTCCTCCGTGCTTGCCGTGACTGCCACCGCTGGGTCTGAACGGCCCCACGGAGGATGGATCTGGCCATCTCTTCAGCTCTGTGCCACTTGCTCTCAGGGCTGACAGGGGTCTGGGTGACATGCTGGTACCACGGCTTCCATGTGATGCTGAGAGACACACTCAGGGACACACTTGCTCACACTCAGTTGTAGCAGGTCACTGCGACACAGAGAGGGATTTCCCTGAGCAGAAATGGGGATGGGATGTGGCACTGGCAAAATGCACAGTACGGTCACACCGCACTTCGTGACAGAGACACATCAAGAAATTAATCCTTGGGCAATTTGTCACCATGTCACCATCATGGCCTGTATGTACAGAAACCCAGGTGATGGAAATCATTTGCTATGACCTCTTGATGCAGAGTTGGGGTAAACGGGAGATGTACTAAGCAGCTGGTGGCCTAACACAAGCACTGTTTTAAGGGAAACATTTTAAAAAAGAACTTGACTAAGACAGAGCAGTTGCTAGATAAAAATGATAGGATGATAGTCTAAAGTAGTGATTTAAAAATACAGTACAGTAAGTACACAAATGGAGAACACAGATGCAAATTATCACGGTCAAATATGACATACTGCGTGTTACTGTCTGCACTCTACTTTTACACAACAGGCAGAGGCACAGTGGGCTGCTTATGCCAGCATCACGCGAGATACCAGTCGTGCTTGTAGTGCCCCACTGAGATGCCTATGATGTCACCAGGCGATAGAAATTCTTTAGTTCTCTTACAGTCTTTTGTCTTGCTTTGTGTTTGTGGTGCTGGGGATTGAACCCAGGGCCTTGTGCATGCAAGGCAAGAGCTCACCACTGAGCTGTACCCCAGCCCCCCTTACAGTCTTGTGGGACCATCCTCATGCATGTGATCCATCATTGACCCATGAGCTGCCACGCAGCACATGACTGTGGTTGCCACTGTGTCCCCAGACTTGTGCACCTCTACACTCGCCATCTGTGTGACCATCAGGCAGTGTCCCCTGTGTCCTTCTTCCTTCTTCCTCAGTTCTCCTCTTCGGCACCCGGCCTGCTGATCAGCAGCCTTGTTCCGGCTGCTGCTCCCACGGAGGGTCTAGCGCTCTCCTTCTGGACACACGTTTGATTTTTCTTCCCAGCGCTGCATATAAGTGATGATTCTCCTTGCCCAGCCTCTGCCCAGTGCTCCACCTGGGCTTGTATCAGCTGGGTTTAGAGCAGCTGGCGTTTTCTGAGCATTTGCTTTGTGTTCTTCCAGGCAGGGGTCCAAGTACAGAGTGGGAGAAGAGAGGCTGTGTTCCTAAATGCTTCCTGTCGGTGGCAGGGCCTCACCCACTGTTGTCGCACTCTGTGTGTCTGGATGTTACCATGGAGAAGCATCAGGTGGGGTACAGGGGCGTCATGTAAGGAAGCAGTCATTACTTTGGCTAGGGTACTGGTGCTAGTTTCCTAGGATTTTCCTGACACAGTGACACAAACTGGGGGCTCAAAACAACAGAAATGTATTCTCTCATAGTTCTGGAGGTGGAAGTCTAAGACCCGTCTTCGTGGCAGGGTTAACTCCTTCTCCTAGGGTGAGGATGAGTCTGCTCATGCCTTTCCTGCAGCTTCCGGTGGTGGCCAGGAGCCTCGACGCCCTTTGGTTTGCAGCTACGTTACTCTGATGACTGCCTCTGTCTTCACAGGGCTGCTTCTGCAGAGCCTGTGCCCTTTCTCCTCTTAGAAGGATGCAGTGACAGTAGGACATGTTGAAATCAGAATCACTGCATCTCAACTTGAGGCCTACAAACACCTGATTTCCCAGTAAGTCACATTCATAGCCAAGGGGTGGTGTGGATTAAAACCTCACATATCTTTTTCTGTTTGTGTGTGGGGACACAGTTTAATCCATTAAAGTATTAAATTCTTAGGAGATTTCTTTCAATTTTATTTTCTTATATATAATGCATTTTTTGTCTTTGAAATGAACAGTACATTGGAGAAGCCATTCCTCTTTTATATTTTCTGTCCTAATTATTACCATTCTGCAAAAAACTTTGAAGTTCAAGATTCTACAGGCTATTCGTTTATTAGAAAACTGTCCTCTAGTCATGGGTGTGACCTCCTTCAAAAGAAATCAAAAGAATCTTTGAGTCCTAGTCTAGGAGAAAATACATCATTCCTGAATTGAAATACTAAGAGTCAAGGTGGGGAAGGAATCATCAAACTTGTCTGGCTTTTAGAGAAGGGGCAAGAATCCCCCCCAAATACCCTTCACATCTGGGATACAGTCAACCTGTTTTAAAAGGTAGGACAGATCTTTCAAATTCACAGTTAATGGCAGTTTACTTGTAGTTGTCATGTGACAATTCATTTGTGTCTCAAAATAACAGTGAGAAAGGGAAACCTAAAGACTCCTTCTTTACATATTAAGACGTTGAGGAGCCTTGTCCCCGACCAGATGGCTGGTTACACTGGAGCTGAGAGCACTTATTCTCTGGCCAAATACAGTAAAGAATTCTGCAAGGCCTGCTGGTACTGGGTATGGCTTTGCTTTATTGTATTTTTAAATTCATTTAAACTTGAATAAGGTCTAACAACTCTGAATAAATATATCTCTGAGCCAGAGCTTTGCTAAGCACTGTAATATGTAATTACTACCCCCACATAGCTCAGAGACGTATAAACCAATAATTTCACTAGAACTGATATTCCCACAAGTCTAAGTGTTGAGAGAGAGATATCCGGGTTCCAAGGAACCCAGGAAAGGGCTGGAAGTGGCAATATACTCCTAAACTGAGTCTTGAGGGACAAAGAAAGTAAGCTTGGCAGAGAGGAGGTGGGGTGGGGATAATGTTAGCATGCAGGGCAGGTCCCATCGTTAGGGGCATGGAGGAGTGGGGAGCAGAAGGGCTAGACAGATAAGCAGTGGTCAGATCAGGAGAATCTTGGATGAAAATCTGTGTCTCCAAATTTGTTTAGAGACAGATGGAAGATAATGGAGAAGAAATGAAGAGAGATTATTTTAAATCAGGGATCTCAACTGCGGATGATTTATTTTCTTCTCTTCCCCTCCTTGACATTTGACTATATTGGGATGGTTTGAGTTGTTATAGTAGTGAGAAGGATGTTGCTACTGGCATCTTGTAAGCAGAGGTCAAGAATGTCACCAAACAGTCTACAGTGCACAGGGTAGCTTCCTACAACAAAGAATTATCCAACCCCAAACAATAAACCTGTTTTAAGCTTAAGAATGAGATGTCTGCTTTGTTTTACGTGTATTTTGGAAAAACAATATCTTAGACCCTGAGACACAATTCCCGACACCTACAACTTAGAGGAGAGATTCATGTTAGCTTATATTTTAGAAGTTTTGGTCCTTGTGAGACCAGCCGGATCCAGGCAGGAGTGGCATGGTGGAGGCAAACCGCTCGTGTCAGGGTGGCCAGGAGTAAGAGAGGGCGAAGGGAGGCGGTGGGGAGGGAGACACACCCTTCCAGGCCTTCATTCACGCACCTCTTCCCGACGGCACACTGAACTCAAACTCTTCAGTGGACTGACCCATTGAATGGTACAGCATACCCATAATCCCCTCCCCCAAAGCCCGACTGTGCGAACACGAGCCTCTTAGGAGTATCTAGACATAAACCATATCAACAAACTAGAACTTGCTTTGAGCGTCGGGGGATTGCTCTGTGAGCCAGCTACCGTACGGACTTTGAATGCTCTGCCTTATAAAGCAGACTGCTTTGCTTCTGCTCCTTGTGGTTCTGTGATGATCTACTAGAGCAGAGCGCGGTTGATGTGATCACAGTCAGTGTGGGAGGCGTCCTCTAGAGGAGCGCACACTCCGTGCAGCGGGCTGGGCAGGAATAAAGATCTCAGTGAATGCCAGAAGGAATGGGCAGAGTTTAAACAGCAGAGTTTCAAATTTGATCAACCAAGTAGCACTCCTTAGGGTCTAGCACCAGACTGGTACAGAATTTAATGAATGATTGAATAAGTGATTGATTGAATGAATGAATGAGTAGTCTAAAGAGTGGGAAAACTAATCGAATACCCGGTGATGTTGGAGAAACTTGTCATTAAAAATTCCAGCAAAGTATCATGCTGAATTTCCAGAGGGCACTGGAGCAGAAACAAACAACAGGGCCCTGTTGGACACAATTTAAAGTCCAGGCTGGTAAAGGGCCTGAGAGTAGAGCCTGGGTTTAGGCTCTGGAAAATGACTAAGTTTTCTGGTCTCTTGGGTCCTCTGCAGCCTTATCAGTCAAGCTTTGTCAGGTTTGCCAACATAAACCCTGGGTAGGGGGCTAAGTGGCCTGTAAAATCCAACTCTAAGCGAAAGCTGGCAGGCACACAGCCTGCTAGGATGCAGTTAGTCTGGCTCAAGGAGTCTCCAGTTGGCTTTTTTGCTTAACTGGCAGAGCACAGCCAAGAAATGCAGAGGCTTGGTGCTCCATTTGTCTCCAGGGGCAGGTACAGAAAGGCTGCTGTGCAGGGGTAAAAATGGACCAGTCCCCAAGCCAGGGAAGCAGGTGAAAAGGGTTGCCCAGATCTGTGTCCTAGGCCAGCCTCAGCCTTTCATGTCCTCCTGTTCCTAAAGTCTACTTCTGTATCTAGGTAGGATGTTTGAAGTGATAGCAACAGTATGTGATGATTGTTTCAAGACACATTTCGCACTTCCGCCCTCTTCACTCAGTGACATTAATTTCATTCCTGGATTCGTTCATTGTCTATTAGCACGTCTTTTCTTTCGGAGTATATAGTAGGGAACAAAAAGGAACCAGTCCTCAGCTGAGCGCAGGCACTGTCTCCTCCCCGGCTTACACAGTGGTCAGCTCTGTGAACTTGTAGAACCTTAATTTCTTCATTTTTAAAGTCTGGAAAAGAATATGGTTTGTGGCATAGTGATGAAGTATGAACGATGTAATTTGTCAAATGACTGTAACACTGTGTGGCAAAGGAGAGAGAGAGAGGGAGAGAGAGGTGACTCTAAAGATCAGCTTTATATGGCCTGTCCTAGCACTAGCATAACCACAGCAGTGTCGTGAGGATGGTGCTCGGAGGGTGCTGTGGGAAGGAGGAGCTGTGTCTGGGTGAGTGCAGGTGGCAGGGAGTCAGAAAAGTCTTCATAGCAGGGTGCCATGACCTGAGACCTGGGTTTTGCAGGCCTAGGAGAGAGGGAGGCACATTCCTGCTGAAAGGACAGAATGATTCCTGGACGTGTGTGGACAGTTGGGCTGAGAGGATGTGGTCCCAGGACTTGGGGAGGAGGGAGGGCTACAGTGGCAATGAGCTAGTGGAGTTCATCGTTTCTTGATTTTGCCTCTGAACATTTCTGATGTGCAGAACCTGCAGTGCACAGGGCAGTCTCATGAGCAAAGGAACTGGCCTGGGGCGCCCAGGGCGGTGGGCACCTGGCTTCATCCTACTGATGCTGGGGACTTTTCTCAGCTCCCTCCCAGCTAGTTCTCTTTTAGGATTACCAAATGCAAGGCTCTTATCTGCCCCACAGCGCCTGTGGGCTTGGTATGTCTTGAAAAGTGCTTTCCCAGTACACCCTGGAGACGCAGACACAGATGCCCAGAGTGCAGTCCCTTTGCCTGTGACAGTGCCAATGGATGTCCCCTCACCAGAAACAGGGACAGGGCCCAGCAGAGGGCAGGGTAGAGGTGAGGTCACGGCATGTTCTGAACATCTTTTTTGGCTGAAGATAGTGCCTGGGACTTGTGTATTTGAAACCTGCATTTACATCTAACAGTGTCACTACATATCCTGGGCAATTGACTCCAATTTCCCCAGCCTCGAATTCCCCTGTGTAAAATGGAATAGTGATACTGACCTGCTCCAGAGATGAAAGAGCAAATCCTTTACTGCCTTCAAGAGCTCGAGATTTGACATCACTTAACATTCCCAGATTTGGAAAAGACTCCTAGGTTCATTGACTGGATTCTACCTGGAGCGGCAGATGGTGCAGAATGAGCACTGCAGAGGGAGTCGGGCCAGAAGCCGGAGGCTCTGCCAGCCAGCCTGGGGTGGGGCTCCAAGGAGCAGCTGCCCCTGCTCACCTGTTGTTCCTCGGGGAAGGTGCTCTGCAGTCAGGAGACATGTGCAGGCTACACGATAAATTTGGAAAAGCTGGAAAGATAGGGAAGTGTCCCAGAAGCCTCCTCCCTCACAGCCAAGCCTGACGGGTTGTAGACGTGGCCTCCGGAGTGAGGGTGTGCTGTTGGGGAAGAGCCCCGATGGGAGCTAGCGAGGTCTGTCACTTGGTGGCTGGTGTCTGTGGGTGTGTCACTTTACCACTGAGCTTTCCTCAACACCAAACACCGCTCATGTTATTATCTTGAGGGCTGCATGACCAGGTATGAATGGTCTATAAATGTTACTTCTCTTCTCAGTCCCCCCCGCTTCCCCCCCAACTCCCCAGTAGGACTGCCACCCAGCCCGGGGCACAGCTCAATAAAGTCCCCATAAAGTCCAGCTTCCCTAAGCCTGGCTTCAGAATTTACAGCGAGTCGATTCCTCACGTTGTTTGGATTATGGCATTATGAACATACAGAAAGCTCACAGGGAGCGGCCTTCTCCCATATATAAAGTGGGGTTACGATCTCATATAAACTTTTAAAGGAGAATGCTTTAGTTTATATCTTCAAGCATACGATTGAAAAAAGACAAAGAGAGAACAAGAATAGAGAAAAGCACATGTTGGGAAGCAATAAAATTCGAGCCCACACCTTCGCTGCTTTACGACATCCTGGCCTGGGCGCCTTCACCCCAGTGGGGCTCGCCTCGGCTCTAGGGTCCTATTGTTTTCCCAGGGAGCCTTGCTCCAGTCACTCTTTCCCATTCACAGGGCCAAGGCTGTATCCCAGGCTCCAGTGTCCTTGGCCTGGACCACTGGCCTGGGCAGCCAGTTCCTCTGTGTCTGTTGAAGTGCAGCTTGGAGACTGGGTATGGGCAGAAACGGGCTGGATGACCAGATCGGTGCTGCCCTTCCCAGGGGGACACCTTCGGGAGGGTCTGCGGAGCCTGCAGGGAAGAGTCTGACCCCTTGGACAGTTCTAGCTCCACCAGTTCACAGCCCCTATTCCAGGCCCTGGCACCCTTGCCCTGGACCATGGACTCCTCACCGTCAAGATTCACTCCTCCAGCTTCCCCTGTTACTGTCTCCTTTGCCCTGAATATGGGCTTTTCTGCCTCTTCTGCCTGGAGTCTCTCTCCTCTAAATTTCCTGACTGTTTACTCCCATGTATCTCTTATGACTCCCCGTACATGCTTCTTCCTCGGGGTGCCATCCTCTCCCTCTCCTCAGGCATAACACACCGGTTCAAAAACTCCAGCTCCGTGTTCACTCACCAGCACTCATCTCCTCACTCTGGGAAAAGGTGATTGTCAACTGATGACCTCTTTTCTCCTCCGAGCTGAAAGCTCCACAATACCTAAACTACGGTGCTCACATGTTCACCTCTGATCTTAAAAACGTGGCATTTTACATGGTAGGCACTTAAAATATTTGCAGAGTTGCAATGATATCTGTCTCAATCTTAATTCTGCCACCTTTGCTGTCCAAGGTCACTTCAAGGTACCTCTACAATCATTCACATCTGTAAAACGGGAATAACGTTACCTTCTTGTGGTAGTGGTATGAAAACCAGAGAAAAGTTTACAAAGTGTGTGTCTTACGACAATTGGTTCCATTTAATGAATGCGTACTTTTATTGTGAGGGTCTGAGGACAGAAGAAAAAGAACTTCTAAGGCCATGATCACCAGTCATGATGAATTATTCAACACCAGCTAATGCCCACCAGAGATGCACAATGGCAAATTCTTGGATCCGAGCTCTGTTTACACTTGGATGGTGAAGGAGGATCAGTTGTTAGCTTTCAAATGAGACCTCCGCTTGGATGGCAGCACATGAAAGGGCCGCCTGGGCTCTCGTCCAAGGCTCTGCGTGCAGCATGTGCGGACGTTCAAACACAATTTCACTCACTCATGACCCCACCTGCCAAGCCACGTCCAAATAAAAAATGCCAACCATCAGCCTTTATGACAAAGAGAATGATAGTAATTGAAGAACACTATGCCTTAAAGTGGTAATCATTTATGATAAAGAGAATGACAATTATGCAACCTGCTAATTATTCTTCTATTTCTCCCCCTTTTGTCATCACATGGTCAATCTTGTCGGGAACAGAAAGAGTGTGTATGCATTAAATTCTCCTGCGTGAGCCTTGGAGAACTCTCTGGTTGCCAATCTTCTTACCAAAGCCTCCTAGAGGTTGGAGTTTGGAAAAGCATTTGAGATACCTTCAGGGACACTTGGCAAAGTGGGTTGGCAAGGAACCCAGAGGCTTGGAGTGTGAGATCAGGCTGCAGGTTTATTATTAGCAGAGCCCCGCCCCGATCCTGCCATGGTACACGAGTTATAGCACAAACTGTGTCCACGTTTGTTGTCTTGTGATCTCTATGTACAACTGTGATGCTGCTTGAGCTGTTACCAGCTCACTGGCAGCCGGAAAAGCGCTGAGGAAGTTGCCTGAGGTCAGTTTACAGGCTAATGTCACTGTCAGGACAGCCTCTGTTTTTCAACTCAAAACCGTCTTCTGATGGTCCTTCCCCTTGCCTCCAGTCTCAGCCTGGAACTCTGTATCTTCCCTGACTTCTCTCCCTGTGTCCAGCCCTGAAACCAGCCCCGCAGCTTCCCGAGGACAGTCCGCTGC
Source organism: Dolichotis patagonum (assembly GCA_004027295.1). Taxonomy (NCBI): domain Eukaryota; kingdom Metazoa; phylum Chordata; class Mammalia; order Rodentia; family Caviidae; genus Dolichotis; species Dolichotis patagonum. The sequence continues at coordinate 11,714 of PVJX010031628.1, forward strand.
TTCCTGCACTGCCTGCACCGCTGTGCTCTCCACCCTGTGCAGAGGGAGCAGGAGCCCCTCTGTGCGGCTGGCGCTGCAGGGAAACGTGATGATGGGTGTGAAGGGAGAGGGCTGGAGGGACGGTGTCTAGCAGTACTGGGTGCTGGATATTTTGCTTTGCTTCTCTGTGCACAGTGAATACTCTAATCCCTGTTTTATGGATAATGTGTTGCACCGCAGGAAAAAGCAGATGTTGTGTGCATAGAAAAAGGCACTGGAACACCTATTAAGCACCTTAGGTGGTCTAGGACTTCAAAAAGCTGTTACTTCTCAACTCTGTGACATCCTTCGGAGGAAGGTAGGAGCAGTCTCACTCTACAGCTGAAGAAGCGGAGGCATGGGACAGTGAAGTAAGAGGTTCACCAGCAGAGCGGGTGACAGAGTCCAAAGTCCACCAGCTGCTCTAAGCTGCAGCCCTGGGAAGGATCCCCAAACAGAAAGGTTGTCTGGGGGCAGCTTGGTGAGAAGCAGGAAGTCCTGGCAGAACAATGAGACAGCAGGGACAAAGCAGTAATAGTCCATCACAACTAGACAAGGACGAAGGGAGGGAATTATTGGATATCAAGCAAATAGGAAACGATCGGGGTGCAATTATGAGCGAGGCGTAGGCACAATTCCAGCCAGTCCCACTCTTACAGAGTTGTTTACATCAGGAGTGTGGGAGAGCCACCCTCTGACCCAAAAATACATGTTCTGGAGAATTACAAAAAAAACCCCATATCGAATCACAGAAGCGCTTTGAAAAAAAGTTACTAAGGACTTTCATTTAATGAGTCAATTCATGCTCACTGAGCCTCTGGTAGGAACCAGCCGGGACCTTGGCACTGGGGACTTCAAGCTGGAGAAAACCAGCTTCTCCAGGCTATATGCAGTTGGAAAGTCATGGAGAGGAAGGGCAGGTGCCGCCTCAGTGCTGGGTGGGTATCGATACAGACCATGGCTCTGGAAGGTGAGAAGTCGGGGAGCGGGGAAGCAGAGGAGCCTTCACAGAAGAGGCGACAGGAGCAAGACGTCGGTGAAACCGTTCCACCTGCCTTTCTACCTGAGAGCTAGAGCTGTGGGCAGGCGCACCCTGGGGAAGGAGGAAAAGAGCAGAGACACGCAGCAGGAGTGAACCTGACAGGCAGGGTTCAGTGAGCCGCCAGGCTTCAGCGCATGAAGGAGTACACAGCACGGCTGTTTGGGGTGCCCGTTTGGGGTAAAGTTGTTAGTAACTTGTTTTCAAAGCGCTTCTGTGATTCGATATGGGTTTTTCTTTAATTCTCCAGAACATGTATTTTTGGGTCAGAGGGTGGCTCTCCCACACTCCTGATGTAAACCCAGCCCCATGCTTGGAATGCAGAGTGTGAATCCTCCAACCCCGAGACTGGAAGTGGACACTGTTGACCAAATATACCGGGATGGATTCCACCGGCATTTGTCACCCAGCGTGTCAGTCAGTGTCCAAAGCCTCCAGCCCGGTGCAGTGAGGTGGTGGAGTGTGGCGGGTTCTGCTGCATACTAATGCTGTCGCATGGAGTCTTGGTGCCTCACTTTGCCTGTCCCTAGATGGGGCTGACAGTGGAACCAGTCTCCTAGAATTAACACTTGCCGTGCATGACCGTCCCATTGGGCTGCGTACACCACTGGTGGTATAGATGGGTTTAAACACTTTTGTTGGTCTTTTTACTAATAAAATTAACAAAACATCTAGAAATGGACTGAATCTATTTAGCTGCTTAAATTTGAATAATTATGAAATGAAATATTCTTACAATTGAGAAATGAATAGGTTCTAATATATGTATACAAAAATTACGTGTTACTTACAAATGAAAATCCCAAATGAAAATGAGAAAAGCCACCACGGAACAGCAAAGGCATAATAAAAGAAAAATTTACTATTAAGCTGTGAAATAACAATGACTGTGTTTGTTTTAGAATCATATATATATTTGGGGGGGCGGGGGTACTGGAGATCGAACTCACAACATTGTGCTTACCAAGCCAGCACCTGAGCTGCTGAGCTAAATCCCTGACCCTTAGTATCTTACATTAACAAAAGAACGTACACAGGTTAGCAGAGTAACATCAGGCAATTGAATCAAATCAGAGCCGCCTGGCAGTGAGACACGTGAATTAAATCAGAGCCAATCAGCAGTGAGACACAGGAATTATAGCCCATAGTAAACATGTTGTTAGACTTAATAGTAAGCAAATCTGTCTATTTAGGGCTTCTTTGAACTTGATGGAGTAAAAGCATGACTGATTTCATGTATCTGTTTATAGTTTATGCCCAACTTTCTGAGGCACATGGAGTAATTATTTGAATGAGATCTTAGTGATTTTTTAGTTTACTCTGTTGTGTTGGTCAGATTACTATGTGACCTTGGACAAGTCATCTAACTGCCCTTCTTGTCCTACAATGCCCTAGAGATTATGTGTGGCCTAAAGATATTCAGTAGCAGTGCTGACTAACAGCCATGTCAAGTGCTGCCAATGCACTGGGCCCCGTATCTTTTGCAAATGATGACTTATTTATCTCTCCTAATAGTCTGCAAGGCAGGCACTGTCAGCACTGCCACTTTATCCATAAACAAACAGCGACATAGAGCCCCTGGAAGGCTTTCCTGAATGTTGCTCCATTGGCGAGTGTAGAGGCAGGATTTGAACTATGCTGGCTGAGCCCAGGGCTGTGGGCTCCTGCTGAGACCCCTCTACAACAACTGAGAAAATAGCTGCCACTACTGTTTCTATGCTGGTGTCTTTAGGAGCCACATACGATCTAGGATCAGAAAAGTTCCTACATAATGTGTACAGCTAAAAACCATAGTGTGGCTAGTAGGTCAATTGGTAAGAAACAGGGTGGATGAAAGGTAAAAAACACAGAACAACCCAGAAAACAATCTGAACTATCTTCTATGCTATTTCTATCTTCCCTTTATCATTTTATACTCCTGGACTGAGTGGGTCCCTGGGTGTTCCGGTTGCAGTGTAGGCCCAGCTACACAGTAGGGCTCCTCTGATCAGTATTTTCAGACATCGAGCAGCAGTCCTTGTACTGGGTGCAGGGAGGGACGAGGTGGCTGGGCACTTACTGTCTTTTCCCTCCTCTTGGCCTCCTCAGTGTTGGTCATGGCCAGAAGGAGGCCGCTATCTGGGCCTGAAGCTTGTTGCACAAGTTCCTGGAAATCCTCCAAATTCATTTTGTCTCCATTTTTCCCTAAATTACCCTCTCTGGAGTTCACTTTCTTCTTAAGACCCTTGAACCTGATCTTGGGAAAGCCCCTGTATGATTCAGCTTTCCATCGCTGTGACAAAATACCTGAGACAAAACTTTTGAAGAGGAAAGACTACTTGATTCATGGCTTTGGAGCTCTAAGTTCCTGCCCATTTTTCCCTGTTGCTTTTGGGGTTGTGGTGAGGCAGAAAGGGGAGCATATGGTGGAGCACAATGCTCACATTATGGGGGCCAGAAAGCAAGGAGAGGGATGAGGGGCCAGGGTCCCAAGATCCCCTTTAAGGGCACGTCCAAGAGCTGTAGGAGGCGCCATCTCTCAAAGGATCTGTTGCAATTAGAAAAAGCACAGGCTGGCACCCCAGCCTGTAACACACAGGCATTTGAGGGCAGGCCAAATTTAAACACAGATGTTCCAGCACAAGCAGGTCCGCACGGAGCACTGGGGAATGGGCTGCCCCAGAGGCACCCTGGAGGGCTGTGGCCCACTGACTGGCTAGGCAGTCACTGCTTTTCCGTGGGCCTGTTTCCTGCCTATAAAATGAAAGGTCAGATGGATGATCTGGAAAGTCTCTCCTGGCTTGAATTCATGCTTGTAGCTTGAAGCCACTGTCTGTTATGAGCTAATTATACCGTGCAGTGTAAAACATGTTGAATCCAGAACAAAGAGGCTTGTATTGAAGTGGAGCATTTTACCTAACATAATTTGCTCACCTTGAATTCCTTTTGTTGTTTTCCACCTCTAATTCCTGTCATGCTTTATAAACATGTCAGGTGGTAGTTTTGGAGATGGTTTTAAAGTAGACACAGTCACTTTGGATAAGCCAGCCATGGTATTCTGAGGATATCAAACACCACTTTGAAGAGCGCTATATGCCAAGGCCTCCTGCCAACAGCTTTGTGAGTGAGCTACCTTGGAAGCAGACTCTCCAGCTCCAATCAAACCATCAGATGACATCTTGGCTGCAGGCTAAACATGGACTCTGACCCTCACCACTCTACCACTCCACCTGTGCTACCTGAGGACCACCTCACCACTCTACCTGTGCTTTCCTGACCTCCAGAAGCTGCGATGAATACTTGTTATGTCATGCAGCCAAATTTTGGGGTCATTTGTTACACAGCAACAGATAATCAGCGCATTAGTGGTGACTGCTTTGGTAGTGTGGGCAGAGAGGAATGTAATCATTCCCTTAACTCTGCCTTTGTCTCATTGTAATTTTTCTCTACAACTGAAGAGTGCTGGATAATGTTCTTGGTTCATAAGGAATTTCAAAAGGCTTCCATTCCTAGGTTTAGCATAGATTTAGGGAATAATTCTGCCCCCGAATCAGGGAATATAAATGCTTTGCCTAGGTCAGCAGACTGATGACTTAGCATCATATGACTCTTCACCACAGTTTCCTCTCTGAGCTTAGTCTGTATTCCCGTAAAGGTTCCCCCACTCCTGTCTTTTCCACTATCACAACCACACTGGTCCTTATGACTCCTGAGGGAGCTCTATGATGAATCAGATGTGTTTGCCATGAGTGTGAGAAGGAAAGCAGTAACACATGTGCTAGGCACCCTCTGTTTTTCATCTGAAGCCTATAGTTTTATCTCTGAATTCCCCTTCTGTGTCCCCCACTATGAGGCCTCCCATGTTTTAGCACAAAGAACACAGTTTGTCACTATTATTGGTGTGTGTGCCCTAATGATTAAAAAATCTCTCACTTTTGGAAATATTGTAATTCATTAGCACAGTCAGTTCCGTGGTCTGTTGAGTCCCAGCCACTGCTGAGTGAGTTGGGCAGAGATCTGTGTAAGCTCCCGTTCGACACAAAGTTTCAGGGGAGGCACACACCACAAGGAGATCTCTATTTTCTGTTTTATGACCAGGGTTTGTTTTCAGTATTCCTGTGTAGAGATTCAGGGTCATAGAATATTTTGAACTCAGCCCCAAACTAAAATCTTTCCCCTTACTACCACTCTGCTTGAGGTGGCTGCAGATACTTATCATGAGGCCAGAAAACATTGCCACACCAAGACATGTGCTTGTTTCTTTTTGGTACCAGGGATTGAACTCAAGACCTCAAGCTTGCCAGGCAAGCGTTTATGCCACTGAGCTAAATCCCTGGCCCTGCCACACCAAGATGAAAGAAGGAGAGTAATTGTACAACAACTGTGGGTGTGTGATGGATAGGAAGTTTCCTTGAGTTCAATCTCTCTGTTTTCTGCTATTTTAGTGTTATCATTATCATCACCATCTTCCCCCTTCTCTTACTCCATTCTTCCTACCCAATTTTTACCTCTTCTTCCTCCTCATCTTCAGCACCAGTGCTTTGTGTCATTTTTCAAGAATAGTAATTCTGCGTATTTGGATCATCCTTCTAGTTAAGGGAAAAAGAAGGTTTTCTACCCTTGGCATTATTTCTCACAACACATCCCTGTGGGAAGTATTGCCATTATTCCCTTTCACTAATGAGGGAAATGAGGCTTAGATCACACAAAGAGTTTGCCCCCTCCATGTTGAAGGCTCTTGTTCTTTTTGCTGGTGAATCACATGTACACGTATGAATGTATCAGGTGTGTATCTGTGTCCAGGAGTTCATGTGCATGGAGGACTTTGGGTCTTTTAACAACTAGATCTTATTCATATTAAATCCTTGACTCTGATTATTTTTGTAGAATGAAGAAAAGCAAATTATTATGCTTTAGATCTCAAATGTCCCCCAAAATTCTCGTGTTTGGAGGTGGGGCCAAGTTGGAAGGAGAAAACCCCTGAGGACATAACTTGGAAGGGTGTGTTATAATTTCTGCTCTCTCTACTTGTTGGCTGCCATGATATTTGCAGCATTGTTCCACCAGGTCCTCCCACCATGCCATTTTTACACTGGAACCAGCCAACCATGGACTGAATCCACAAAAACGGTGCCTCTCCCTCCAAAACACAACAAACCTCTGCTTTTAACTTGCGTGTGTTGAGTATTTTGTCCCAGTGATATGAAAGCAACTAATACAGAAAACTGGCACCAAGCCTTTGGAACTGCTTTGTGGGAGGGATTTGGAAATGTCTGAGTAAGCAGAGAAACCCTAGAATGTTTTGTGTAGCATTTGATGTGTGATAAGGGTTAGAGCTCGGAAGACCAGAAAGCTGATACAAACGCAGATAGTAAACACCAGAATCAGGAAGTTTCTGTTGGGAATAAAGACTCCATTGACAGTTGGACTAGAAGCTATGTGTGTTATCCTCTGGCAGAAAACCTTGACTACATTTTAACCATGTCCTCAAACTTTATGGGAGCCTCAGAGTAGGTCAATGAACAAATTAATCTGTTGGAGGATATTTCAAAGCAGTTGAGTTCAGGCTGTGGCATTTAGTCCATCTCTAAGACTCAGCTTCTTTTAGTCAGATCTACAGTGGGAATCAGGAGCAGATGGAGTCCTGATTCCCAACAGCAGAACTAAATGATTTGAAACGGTTGCAGAAAAGGAGTTCTGACAAACTTTGGGCAAAGGAGAGCATGGTTGTTGAAAAGTTAGGATTAAGAAGTCAAGTACTTTGTACAGGAACAAGAAGAGGGATGCTTGGAGGGCGTCTCAGACTCCAACAAAGCCCCACCCATCATAGGCTCAAGGATGTAAGACTGTAAATCTTTTATTTTATGAGATCCCCCAAGACACTTGCTGATTCAGGGAAGTATATTACCTTCTTCAGTCATCCAGGCCCTCAGAGGCCACTTCAGTCATGATTCAAGGGGGCCAGGCTCAGGTTGGTGGCCAACCTTGGTGTCACCCATGCAGTGCTGATTTTACAGGTATGCAGAATGCAAGGGCCATGGTATCATAGGGGATCCCTCCTAGATTTCAGAACAAGGCCTGGGAGACCAGGCAAAAATGTGTGACATGATCACAGTCCATGCCAGGAGCTCATGGGAAGGCAGTGTGTGTGAGAAACACCTGCTGGGAAAAACCTCAGTGAACAAAGCTAGCTGAAGAGAAAGGCCATGTGGGCTATACTGGCAAGGTCAGAGGGGCAGACACTTGGACTTTTCAACAATGCTGGAATTGTTGAGGCTTTGGGAACTCTTAGGGATGGACTAAGTGTATTTTGTGCAATGAGATGGATGTGAGCCTTTAAGGGGAGTGGAATGTTATGGTTTAATCTGAAATACTTCCCCCCATCTTATGTTTGGAAGTGGGCCCGGGGAAGGGGCGACCCACTGGGTGCATAGATTGGAAAGGTATTGTCCTCCCTGGTTTCACTCTTCTCTTTTTGCTTCCTGGATGCCATAATGCAAGCACTTTTACTCCACTAGTTTCTTCCATGATGCATTTCTGCCTTTGAGATGGTCGACCATGGACTGAACTCACTGAAATTATGAACCAAAATAAGATTCTGCCCCTTTGAGTTGTAGGTGTCAGGTACTTTGTCTCAGTTATGAGAAAAAAAATAATACAAAGATTTGGAAAAAAAGTCCTTCATGTTCATTGTAGATAATTTAGAACAACATATTAGGGCTGCTTACACTACCACAACCAGTATCACAGTATGTGTAGCTTAAACAACGGAAGTGCATTCTCTCAGAGCTCTGAAACTAGTAGTACAAGATCGAGTTTTCTTCAAGGCTAGTTTCCCCCAGGCCTTCTCTCCTTGGCCTATAAATGGCTACCCTTTTTTCTCCTTTCATGGTCTTCCTATGCATATACCTCTTAGGTGACTCTTGTATTAAAATTGCCTCTTGCCAGTACACCAGTTAGAGTGGGATAGGGTTCACCCTGAATTCTCTCATTTACCTTAGTCACCTCTTTAAAGACTCTGTCTCTAAGCACAGTCACATTCTGAGGTACTGGGTGTAGGCAGACATTCAACACACAATTTTTTAAGGAAAGTATAAGTCAACACATGCATTAAAAATGTAGGAAATACAGAGAATCAAACAGCAAAACACAAATCATCTGTAATTCCACCCCAGAGACAACTACTTTGAATACTTTGGAGTATTTCCACCTAATGTGTTATAGTTCCCCCCCTTCCATATGGCCTATCTTGTGATCTAGATCAAATGATAGCAACAATAGAAGGAACAAATACGATAGTTTGTTTGTTAGTCTTACCATGTTCCAACTAAAATTTTAAGTGCTGTTGAGGTGCTAACAAATTTAACCTAGGTATAACTTCATTGGGTGGTACTGTTACTGCTGATGTTCTATCGTTGAAGACATTCTGAGATAGGGGAAGGTGATGTTTTCTTGAGGATACAAGGCAAGTAAATGATGAAGCAGGATTTGAACTCAGAGAGAAAGAGTCCAGGCTAAGGTTCTGGCTGCAGGCTGGAGCATGGATTCCCAAGGAGAAAGAGAGAGAGCAGCAGGACAGGAAGAGGCAGACTTCTCTGGCACAGCACACAGCACAGGTGAAATCAGTGTGGGCTTTGGGGCCAGTGAATTCAGCCTGGGGTCAGGGCTCTGTCCTTCTCTAAATTGTGAATGTGGACTAGTTCCACACAGTTTCATTTTCTTTAATATGGGCTCAGAACTTGACCTAGAACCATCTTTTTAGCTGTGCTGTAAAATTGGGAGATAATGCACTTAAAATACCTAGCATATCATAAATTAGGAAGAAACTGTTTAAAAGAAAAGAGAAACTGTGATGGGGAAAGGAAAAAGGACCAGCATCGCAGCCTGTCTGTTTGGGACCTGAACCTCTGGGACCCGCAGAGTGGTCTGGGCTGTTTGAATTGAAAGTCTCGGGGCAACTGTTTGGGACTGGTAGGCCCGCCCTTCATCCGCAGGTAACTGCCCCGAGACCGGCATCTGGGCCAGGTCTGTTTGGGCCCGTAGCCCCACACTTCACACCCAGGAAGTCTCCCAGAGACCAGCATCGCGGCCTGTCCCTTTGGGACCCGAACCTCTGGGACCCGCAGAGTGGCCCAGGCTGTTTTGATTGGGGATATTGTGGAGACTGGCATCTTGGCCAGGTCTGTTTTGGACCGGGAACTTTGCAGAAACCAGCATTTTGGCCTGACTCTTTGGGACATAATGGCCCACCCTTCACTCACAGGGAACCGCCTGGAGACCTGCCTGGGACAAAGCATGGTGGCCTGGCCTGCCTGAGATTC
>PVJX010031629.1:0-21094 GCA_004027295.1 Dolichotis patagonum
TCTACTTTACATGTTTTAACTTTGTAATTTGAACAACTATTTCCAAGAAGTCAGTATGTAATTAGTCAAGTAATAATTTCTTAGGTTTTATTGTTGTACTTTTCCTTTTTTCCTTGGAATACTGTATGGTTGCTACCCTTTATTCTGTTTTATTTTGTTTTGTTTTTTCCTCTTTAAATAAAATTATTTAAAAAAAAAGCACATGCAGCCAAATACAATAGCACATACCTTAATCTCAGCTATTCAAGGAGCTAAGGCAGGACGATCACAAGTTCAAGGCCATCCTAGGCAACTTAGTAAGACTGTGTCTCAAAAAACCATTTTTAAAGCATGGGGCTAAGAATGTAGGAGCATAACTCCCTGTCTCTATGCTTGTCTAGCACAAGCTCAATCTCCAGGACCACAAATAAAACAAAATGAGAAACATGTGAATTGAAATTAAAAAAACAATGTGATATCCTTTGTCTATTTATTATTATGTTTGGAGGAAAAAGATATGAATTTGAGTTTAATAATATTAAGAGCTAGGGCCAGGGACATAGCTCAACAGCACAGCGCCTGCCTGGCAAGTGCAAGGTCGTGAGTTTGATTCCTGATACCGAAAAAAAAAAAAAATAATATTAACATCTGAAGAAATTTGGAGAAACTATGTTCTAAGACAATGATATCTGCATTATAAATTGGTAGAATCTTTCTTAAAAGCCCAAATCTGTCCTGGGGGCATAGCTCAGTGGTAGACTACTTGCTAGCAAGCCTGAGGCTCTTGATTCCATCCAAAGGACAAAAAGAAAAAGTTCTGCAAAGCTAGGGACAAAACGTGAGAAATACAAAGCCCTGCATTCTAAAGAAGACTGCAAATTCAGCCTTCAAGACATCCTGGTGCGAGAACAGGTCAGCCAGCAAATTCCCACTCATCACCCTCTTGGCAGCACACTGATTTGTGTCAGTTCTATCCCTGCTCCTACAGGGACCTCTGCCCTCCTCAAAGCACATGAGAAACCGATCCAAAAGAACCTTCGTGGAGACTGGAAGTACATCCCCTGGGACTTGGGAACTAAATGGTCTGGATGAAGGTGATACAGTCTCAGGAGAACTCTCTCCAAGGGCTTGGAGACCTACATGAATAAGGAGACTAGTGTCAGCTTCCAATCTGGAGGATTCAGGAGCACAGAGATAGCTTAGAGCAGCCTAAAATGGCCAGACAAGGAGAGAGCCAAGCATATGTCCTGTTGGTGAGCAGAATATATGAGACACCCCATGCAAGTAAATGCTGGCAACAGTAGCCAACTCAAAGTGATGTGAGAGGCCCTGCCCAAGACAGCTGCCAGCCTTGGCAAAGGAACTATAGAGTGAGAGGCTGCCGGAAGTACCATCCAGGCAAGGAGACGGACAGGGCGGGCCATGCAGTCACCACAAGAAGTCAGCCAGAAAGTGTCTGCCTTCATCATCCCTGAAGAATCCAGCAGTGCTTCTCAGATTACAGACATACTAATCATGTGTCACTCTGTCCCTTTCGTGTAATTGGCTTAAACTTCAAGGTAAGAACAGAAAAAGAGGGACAAGAGTGCTAGAGAACGAGGTGGATGAACAAGAAAGTACGAACTGGGGATACAGCTCAGGGGTAGAGTACTTCCTTAGCATTCAAGAGGCTGTAAATTCCATCCCCCAGAGGTGGGAGCATGAGGGACAGAATGACAGAGACAGAGACACAGAGAAAGACAGAGACAGAGACAAAGACAGAGAAAAAGAGAAGAGTGAAAGAATCCCCTCCTTTTTTTTCTTGACTGCAAGTCACTTTAAATTAGATATGATGGTTGGGTGTGGTGGTGAACACTGTAATCCCAGCATTTGGGAGATGGAGGCAGGAGATTCGCTTGGAGTTCAAGGTCAGCTTGGACTACATAGTGTATTCAAGCCAGTCTAAACTACATAGCAATACCCTGTCTCAAAAAAAACAATAATAATAATAACCTTTAAATCTTGTATCCCTAAGGGTCTGGTGGCCTAGATAGCTACAATGCAAATACAATACAAATAGCTACAATGCAAAACTTCATAGACATTGTTGCTTAATTTTGAAAATTCAAACAAATCCTGAACTCTGCTTCATAATGTTTGTCTCGATACAAGCATGTTATTTTCAAACTGAACTTACTAGTTAAACTATGCACCACCATCATCACGATCAGGAATAGTAATAATAACTTTGGCATAGAGTTGATAGTTGATACACCAGCCAGCTATGGAGTTGAGTCCTTCACAGTCTCATTATCAGGCCCCTAGGGGGCACCAGAAGCTCGGTTGTGACCAGTCACAGAGCCTAGTGGCGCCCTAGCTGTCGGGAGGCCTGGCGCTGTGAAGGTAAGACATCGAACACAAAGTTGCTGGCACGTAGACATCTCTCAGTGCTTTTGCCTCAGTTCTAGGCATGGCCCTGGTTGCTGTGGGTTTGCTATTGTGTTATGGGAGGCCATGAGTTGGCACAGAAAATGACTCAGCAGCAGGTGACTGTATTCCCAGCTCTCTGCAGAGAGACAGTACCTAACAAAATGCCTGAGGCTCAGTCATTTATGAAGAGAAGAGATCTATTTAGTTCCCAGCTCTGGGAACCTACTCAGCTTCTGATGAGGGTCACATGATCTTCCGTGCACAGCAGGAAAGCAGAAGCAGAAGCCAGAGTGTGCAAAAGAGAAGATTCCATGGTGAAAAAGGAAGTGAGAGAAACCAAGGACGCCAAACCCGCTTCGTAACACTTTCTTCATAGCTGGATCACTCTCAAGGGAACTGAATGGAGGTGCTTTACCTCAAAACACCTTTCAACATCATTACATCAGAGAACAAGCTCCAACCAAAAACGAACCATATTCAGAGCACAGCAGTGCTAAGAGCAGAGATGCTGGTTTTCAGGACACAGGTACTAGATGAATCCACTTGTGTGTTCACATTTCATCTTTCTACATCCCCAGGGAGACCTGCTGGCTCCCACCAAAGAGCACCTCAGTTAGGCAGTGTCTCCCTCAAACCCCATCTCTCATCCTCAGCCTTGGGCAATCAGAACCACCTACTACAGTAACATGCAGCTCAAACCGAGGAAACTGCAGAAAGAACTTGTGGCAGCCAAGAAAAGGAAGTTTCTTGATACAACTTCTGCTAAAAGGAGCATAAGCAACTCTCAGTTGAGCACAGCCACAAGGCTGCCAGTCCCTGAGACACAGCACCCCAGATGGGCGCCTTTGGCTGCAGAAACCCTCACGACAGTTGAGAACACTTCCACCCAGGTTCCCTCCCTCTGTTCTTCACTGGGGATGGGCTTCATCACAAGCTGATGGCTTTCTCCACATCCTCTCCCACGGGCATCTGCCCTCGTAAAGTCTGTGTAGGAAGTCTTACCACCTGCTTCTCAGAATTACTCATTTCCTGTGGAAGAGGCTTTGAGCTGTTGGATAACTCCTCCCCTCCCCAGACAGCCGGAACCCACAAGTAGACAGTTGGATGCTACAGACGTATGCTATACATAGAGGCGATGCCGGGAGGTCCAGCATGGAGAGTAATGAGCTCTTTCTGGAGCGGCCTAGAAGATCTAGAAGGGAAAATAAGCTGAGCACAGTGGCACACACCTGTAATTGAAATGTAGCAGCATAATTCTTCGTGAAATTGAAGAATGACGTCAAGGACAAAGGAGGCAGACATGAGGAATGTTTGTTAAGAAGAGGGAAATAGCTTCCAATAATAAGGAGGGGACCCAAATGTGGGTTGCCACAGAGGCTTTGTCTAGGAGTTTTTATACCAAAAAGTGACCAGGGCTCAGAGCACTCTGAGCCAACCCATTGGACTAAAGCTCATTTTAAATAGAAATGGGTCTACGAGCCATTAAGGCACATAGCAGACATGTGTCTGCAGTTGTCTCTTTGCCTCTGTCCTAATGATTTGATTAAAAGAACAAAAAGAAGGAAAAACCATTTTCCAGATAGGAGCAGAAGTTGTCACATTGGTCATCATCACCCTGCTGTAAATCTAACCAGGTCCTGCATAATCATCCTGACCCTATCTTGGGCCCACTGCCTCTCCACCTATCTGCTGTCTTCTACCTAACTTGCCTGTCTATAATACCAACACTCTGAGAGGCTGAGGCAGAAAGGTCAAGAGTTCTAGGTCAGCCTCGGTAATTTCGTGACCAGCAAGACCCTGTCTCAAAATGTAAAAATAAATAAAGGGCTGGGGATGTTGCTCAATGCAAAGGCCGTGGGTTCAATCCAGAGAAAGAGAGAGGGAAGAAAGGAGAAAGTGAGGGAGAGAGAGAATTTCCAGAGTTCTGAAGGATGAGTAGGACAGAAAATTCCTTCCTAGCAGAGTTCCCTGATGTAGTCAACATAAGAAACTCTAGAGTTCAGTAGAGCCAGAGGGTTGACCTCCACAGGGCAGCAGCAGTAGGTGAGCCTGGAAATTCCCGGTGCCTTGACTGCACAGCCAAAGACTTAGAGACAACAGGGTTGAAAGTTCTAAAATTGCTCCGACTCTCAGCTGAAGGCGCGGCATAAGGTGTGTTTATATTTCCCATGCTGGGGATGGGGCATTTATGTTTTTATAAAGATTAGACAGGTCAAGACCACAGACTGTCTAGGTATAGGGGAACATGCCTGTAATCCCAGCACTCAAACGGCTGAGGCAGGAAAATCACCGTAAGTTTGAGGCCAGCTTGGGCTACAGAGCAAAGACCCTGTCTCTAAAAACAAACAAACAAACAAACAAACAAAAAAGCATAATTAGAAGGCTACTGCCTAACCAGAGGTCATCTATCTCTTTACATAGATGAAATGAGGAAGGAGTCAGATCATAATAGTTTTTATTAATGGAGATAAATTTTACAACCAAATAATCCTTTTTCTTTATTGTTTTATCTTCTAGCTAAACAGCTTATGAAATTAATCCTCCCTCCTGCCTCTCAAAGCCATGGCTCAGCAGGAGACACACTCAGCTTGTCCCTCTTCCTAGCCAGGCTTTTAGGCCTTTCCTACCTACCACAGCCTTCCAAAACATTTGCTTTCTCAGCCCTGTACCTAATGTCCTCCAAGAAAATCCCTACACCGGTACCAGTTGCCAAGAGACTCCCAGGCCCTTTCCCACAGCAGCAGCAGCAGGAGCAGGCCTAGCCTGGCCATCACATTCCCTCGCACAGAATCGGGAACAGCCTCCAGTTCGACCTGCCCGAATCCCCAAAGGCCTCTCTCTCCAGCAAACAGGGACACTCCTTCTGAGCCTCCAGACACCAAGAGATGGGCCCTGTGCTGAAAGCCAAGAAGGTCAGTGATGAAGGGCCAATTCTGACAACCCTAACAGGAGCTTTCCATGCTCCAAGGCAGCAGGCCCAGAGGGCATCAGCCTGGGCTAGTGATCTTGGTGAGCAAGTTGGAGAATTTTCTCCATGTCCAGTGTACGTAAGTGAACAATCTCAAAGCCAAGGGAGGAAAGTTGAACATTGGACACCTACCATGGACTCTGGCAGCTTTAAATTTTTTTGTCGGTTTGCTTGTTTTTTTGTTTTGTTTTAAATTTCTGTTGGATCGATCCACACCTCTGTCTGCAACTTATGGCTGCCTAAACTGACTTATATGCCAAAAGTGTGATCCTGCTTGTAATGGGCAGCACAAAGCCCACCTGGGAACTGGTTAGATGTGACCGAGTTTTTACCTGCCCCAGACCTAATGCATCAGAAGTCTCTGATTCATAAAACACTGTTCTGTGGTCTAATGAGATAATTCGATGGGCGGAGCTGCTCTATGCCACAGCACTTGCCTGGCCTATCCCTGGGTCCATCCCTAGCACCGCAAAACAACGAATGAAGTACTGAGGCACTCTAAAGTTTGACGGCTGCCAAGCGCAAGGCCTTAGGACCGGGAGAGTCTGGAGCCCCCGGCCCAAGCCTTGAGGAGAAAAGGATGTGAGGCCGAAGGAGGAGCCCTTGTTCTACAAACGCTCATCCTCACAACCCCTGACCCTTTTCCTTCCCTATCTCGACCTCAGTTTCCTTCTGGCACTCTTGGGCCTGCTGGTGGCCAAGCTCAGGGTTCTCACTGACCTGACTGGCAGTTCACAGGTCACCTAACACCCCACCCACCGTCTCCCATCCACGCCACCCGCTCCAGCAACCCACAGTCCGTAGCGCTCTTCTGCCCCGCCCCGCCCCGCCCCGCCCCGCTGCTCCCTCGCGGCTCAGGCCTCGCCACCCTCGGGGCACGCCAGCTGCAGCGGCTGCGCGTTCTTGCCCTTGTCGTGCCAGCACACGTCGAAGAAGGGGTACACGGGCCCAGGAAGGCGCTCGTGAAAGGCGAAGAGCAGGGTCAGCGCGTCGGTGTCGCTGGCATCGTAGAAGGCGAGCGCGCCGTCGCCGAAGCTCAGGTAGATGCCCACGCGGGTCGGCAGCCGCTCGGGGGCGCGCAGGGCGCGCGGCTCCTTGGCCTCCACGTGCGCCTCCAGCACCTTCCCGTCGCGCAGCCCCAGCAGCCAGAGGCCTTGAGACGGCGTCGCGTGCAGCCGCCCGCGCCGAGACGCCTCTGCTGCCATCACGCCAAGGGCCCAGCGCGGCTTGTCGCCCACCTCCACTTCCCAGTAGTGCTCGCCGTCAGACAGCAGCTGCCGCGCCACCACCGCCACAGCCTTGTCAAACTGGCGCGCGTCCTCGCCAGCCGGCGGCGCCTTCTGCTCCGTGCACTCCACCCGGCGTCCTCCGGCTGACACCACCAGGCTGGGGTGCGCCGAGCTGGGGTCGAAGGTCAGCTCCTCCAGCGCTGCGGGCAGTTGAGAGGGAGCCCTTAGCTACTGTTTGCGCCAGGGACCTCCGTGCTTCCCTGGACTTCCTTCTCCTCAGCTGCCAAATAAGGCTGTAAGTAATTCCCTCTCTCCACAGTGGGAGTGGGAAGGACTGAGCTGATAACAAGGCATAGGACCTGCCACCTGTGGCCCCAAAGAAGCCCGAGGTCACAGCAGGTCACAGTCATGAGGTCTGGTTCTCAGTCATTCCTTTGCAGGTGGCTAATGCACTGAGCTACACTTAAACTTTGCACTGAGCTACACTTAAACTTGGACTACTTCTGTCTCTGCCTCAGAGTCTGCAGGGATTACAGGTTTGCGCCACCACACCTGGCCTCTCAGTCACTTTTAACATAGTTTCTGGGTCCTAGTTTTCTCTTGAATAAACCCAGGATCTCTCCATTGCTGCCACACACACCAACAAGAGGCAGTAAGGGCTGCATCACCAACGCCTATATGTCCCATAACACCCAGATGTGCTCTGGTTCCAGGGAGGCAAGGCTGAGGTCTTGAACCACCCCAACCATAGGACACCAGAGCCAGTGTCTGACCCAGGCCAGTCCTCAGGATTCCAGGAGCTCTTCAGATGCCCAGCCTATCCCAGCCCCACCCCATCCCGTGAGCAGGAATCATCACCTCCATATCCAGAGGCAGGACCTGGCCAAGGATGACACAGGAGGTCAGTGGTTCAGACCCAAGTCCCAGCCTCCCATCTGCCAACAGCAACATTCTGGAGGTCAGCAGCATCTTCCCATGTGAACCCCCTGCCCCTAGAAGTCTTCTTCCATGTGCAGGTTAGAGGGCTGTGCAGATTAGAAGCAGGGAGGAGGTACAGTGTGGGTGCCATCTTCAGCGATCTCCTGAGTTGGAATTGAGGACTGTCTGTGTGGGGCTGGGGTCTCCCACTAAAGCCCTAGTTAACATACACTGCCCAGAGTCCACCCCCAATACCTGGCATCAGAGCCCGGAACATCTTCTTCCACACTTGGAATTTGAAGTCATCGGAAATGACAGGCAACTGGATATCCAGACGCGCAGGGGGTGGTGACTCTGCCAAGACCTTCTGCAGCCTGGGGTTGGGAGGTGAATGGCGGTGTCTTTGTTGAGGGAGGGTAACAGGAAGTACTCCCAGGACAGGAAGAAAAGACAGAGGCTTTGGGGGAAAGAGGGTTCCAGGATTTCCCCACGTCACATACACACACCCCCATTAAAACTTCTGCTGGAGTTTCAGTTTGGGCATAGGAAAAAGTACTGAAGACAGATGGAGATAATGATTGTGCAATGTAAATATACTAATGCCAGTGAACATAAAATGTACACTTAATGCTTAAAATGAGCCAAGCATGGTGGCACACGCTTGTAATCTGCACTTAGGAGGCTGAGATAGGAGGATCACCATGAGTTCAGGGCTAACCTGGGCTATATAGTGAACTGAAGGCCAGCCTGAACTACATAGTGTGACCTGTCTTGAAAAACAAAACAAAAAAGATTGTAGAATGTATATGTAACATAAAATTTATTTATTTATTTATTTATTTATTTATTTTTGCTTTTTGAGACGCAGTCATCTCACTATGTGACTCAGTCTGTTTTGAATTCACTATCTAGCCCAGGCTGGCCTTGAACCCTCAGTGATCTTCCTGCCTCAGCCTCCGAAGTGCTGAGATTACAAGCATGTGCCACCACATCTGGCTGTACAACTTATTTTAAAAAATAAGTAGCCTGCCTGGCAAGTACAACGTCCTCAGTTCAATTCCCACTACCAAAAAATAAATAAAACCCAAAAAATCTGTTGGGATAAGATCCTAGTCTTCAGTCCTTCCTAGTCTGCCATTCCAGTTTCATCATATCACCTACCCGGCTCTCTGCACTTGCTCCTCCCTCTACCTGTCCTGTTCCTCCAACTCTACTCAGTTAATGCCCATCCTTTCCTCCAGAATCAGAGCTCCACTCCTCGGGGAAGCTTCCCTGTCCAGCACTGCCTGCCTCACAGCCAGAGCGCACATGATGCCTGTGTCCCACCCACCCTTCCCTACACACACACACACACACACACACACACACACGCGCACGCGCCTGGTTCACAACGCCATGGCTTACCCATGGCCCAGGACCAGATCTGATTTGTTTCTGTGTTCATACAAAGTGCAGGGAAGCACGAAGGCACACAGTGTGTGAGTGGACAGTGACTAGCTGGTGTGACTAGAAGACTAGGGCAAAGGGGGCACAGCCAGGTTGGTCTCACCTGCTTGTCACCAGGCAGTATTTCTGGAGAGAGAAAAAGAAAATGGAGGTGAAGCAAGCCCAAAGGACTTGGGACTTCTGAGGATGGGATGGGCAACCAGGAGTGTGGGGTCAGGAAGGATCAGAAAAGGCAAATGGAACCCAGGACTCCAGGCACCCCCCAGCCCTGTCCCTTTATGTGAATTAGAAAACAGGACCCCCTCCCCCAAGGAACTCATATTTCTATAAAATGATTGTCCCGTTAAGTATATAAACCTATACTGTCTGTAATACGAGTATGTCCAGTTGGGCACAGTATCCTTGTGCAGTGTCCAATGTAAGCGTGGTCCTGAAGCTGAGGTTCTGAATATGTGACCCTAGCTCATCCCTGTCCCTCTCTACCTCAGAGCCTCCGTCTGACAATGGTTCAGCCGGTGCTCACCATGAGGAATTCAGTCTGTGGTTTGTCGGCCACCTCATCCAGCACCTTCTCCATCTGCCACAACTGCTCCAGGTAAGAGTTCAGGCCTGCCAGCTCCCGCTGTAAGGCAGCGCCAGCCTCGCTCCGAACCCGTTCTGCTTCCTGGTTCAGTGAGCCCTCCAGAGCATCCAGGAACAGTCGCATCTTGCCCAGCTGCTCCCCAACAGCCCCCTTGAACTTCTGCACCGTCTCCTGTAAGGAGAGGCAAACAAAAACACTTGGCGGGACATCCTCAGCCTGGACCCCAGTCCCCACCATGCCCCACAAAATCCCCTCACCTCTGCCTCCACTAGCTGGTGCTCCAGCACAGCCACGCTCTTCTCCTTTCGAGTACAGGCCTCCTGCAGCTGCAATTTCTGCTGCGGGAGCTGAGTCTGGGAACAGGGAAAAGAAGCCATAGAGGTGCTGACCACCCCACCCCACCCCCGCTGCAAAAACAAACCTGCCCTCTGGAGCTGGGTCTCAATGCCAGCTCCTCTTCCAGCAGTGTCCCCAGTCCCAAACCCTTTTCCATGCTTCCCAGCTCTGACCATTGGTCCCACACAGGAGCCGGTCCTGAGGTCCGACTCTTCCCTTCCTACTATATTTGTTAACTCTTTCTTCCCTGACCCTACTTCCTCAGCAGTCAGCCCCAAAGATGACCAACGCAGGGAGGATTTGGCCTCCCTGACCAGACAGGCAAGTACAGCGTTTGTCACACACAGCAGGCTTCTAGGGGCAAATGAAGAATGTGTGGGAAAAAAAATACAGACTCCCCACCTCCTGAGCCTCACCCCTTAAAAGCAGAACATCAGCCTCAGTTGGCTGGACCCCTCAGCCAGCCTCCCTGAACACTCCAGCCTCTGGAGACAGGCAGCTTTCTAAAGGTGTTCTGTATGGACCAATGAAACATCTGGGGCGAAATCCAACCCGCAAAGCCTGTTAGTTTGTGATTCTCAGAATGCAAACCCAGGAAATCTAATAGTCCTGCAAAGCTGTGTCTGCCGGGAAGCTGCGTCTGCGTCTGTGTGGTCCCAGAATTGGGTTGGTCCCTTCCTGACTCCATGTCTTCCAACCTGTTTCCAACCTGTCTACCAAAGTGGTGCCGTTACTCCCCCCAGGGAGACTGGAAGAGCCTGTAGGTGGTATTTGCCAAGGAGTCCCCACTTAGCAGATGCCACAAGGTTAGGCCACGGTTCCTCCCTGGGACACCCTCCTGGACAGCATCTCTGCCTACTCTGGGCCAGGCACAATCAGAATCCAGAGGTTGGAGGGTTGAACCACGGGGAAGAAGCAAGACGCCGTCCGGCAGGCGTTGAAGACTCTGACTGAGGATGAATTCAAATGATTTAAGCAGATGCTGGCCAACCCTATCAGAACATCCCGTGGGAGACACCCAGGCCATTTGACTGGGTGGACATCACAGACAAGGTGGTCGCCTTCTGCAGCGAGGACTTCGGTGCAGACCTTACAGGAAACCTGCTGCCGGACATGGGCATCTACTGGGAGGCACTGCAGCATGATCCTCCATTCCCTGGCTGTGCACAGACTCCAGACCCAGCCCCTCTTCTCCCCCAGGTGTCTGCTCCTGCCCCAGGGCCCTCCTGCCTTCCTCTTCCTTCTGGCTCCTTGGGGAGGAGAGGGGGCTTTCAGGCCTCTGCGTGCCCACCCCCCCAAACCCTTAGAGTCCAGAAGACTGGATGTCCCCGCTTCTGAACTCGGTTCCATTCCACAGGCTCTGTTCTCTTTCTGCAGATAAAGGTGAGCGAGGTTGTGAATGCTGGGGTCAGCCCCACAGGTGAGCCTGGGCTGGGCGGGCTCCCCTGAGGAGGGTTCTGCTGTGGGCTGAGTCTGCTGGGCTGGAGCAGGAAGGGCTGTGAGACCTCAAACTCCAGCCTGAGGACAAGTAGTCTACAGCTCTAGAAGCCACTGAGGGAGCTCCAGGTGCTTGTAGGACAGAGACAGCTTCTCCTACACACAGATGGACCAGGAGCCCCTCAGTGCCTCCAGATCTTGTCTCCTGTCCCTGCACCTGTCGTTTACTCCTGCTCAGTCCAATCACTACTTCTTGGCACATCTTCCTGGGACCTTCAGACACTTCCATGTCCAAGCACAGTGTGCCCACATCTCACTTAGCCAGTGCCTGTCTTTCCCGGGCATTGGAGGATACCGCAAACCCAAGGATGCACACAACTATGTGGGCCTTCCAGAACTTCCAGTTCCAACCAGAAAAAATGCCTGCACTATAGCCTTGTGCCACCATGGGCCTGCAGGCCACGCATGCCCTGTGCATCTGGCCTCCCTCTCACACGGGCCCATCTCAGGACCAGCAACTGGGCAGTCAGCTGGGCACCACTTGGCCTCCACCTTCTGGCCACACCTCGAGCCCCAGGCCTGTAGCGTAAGGGGTCCCACACTTGTAGAAAGTTCACCTCAGCATTCCTCATCCGACTTCGCCCTCACACCCCAAAGTGCACCAGAGGGACGCAGCATTACCTGCCTTCTGCTCCTCCCCACCTTTAGCCTGGTTCCACCAGGTTTCTTTCTTTGCCTTGAGCTCCTCAGATCCCCTGCCCTGACTGCCTCTGGGCCGAGCCCAAGAAGCTCGGAATCCAAATCCTTGGAGCAACCTCCCTCTCGATCGGGCGTTCTATCCAGCAATCCCGCCTGGCCTGAGCCAGGGCTGCACCTTGAGACGTGCGTGGGCCTCGGCGGCGGGCAGCAGGCGATGGCCACGGTGGGAGCCAAGAGAGGCGCACACACCGCACACGAGCACGCGATCCTGCTCGCAGTAGATGCTCAGCGGGTCCAGGTGCTCCTCGCAGTGGCCCTGTGGCACCTGCGCCAGGCCCTCCACCAGGCGCGCCAGCTGCAGGTTGGTGCTGAGCACCTGCGGCCTCGTGGGTGCCTGGCAGCTGGGGCAGGGTACAGTGCCATCCGCGGCCGGCTCCCCACCCACGCGGCCCAGGCAGGCGCGGCAGAAACTGTGGCCACACTCGAGAGTCACAGGGGCATCGAACAGCTGCAGGCACAGCGGGCAGGACAGCTCCTGGTACAGGAGGCGGGGCGCGGCAGACATGGTGAGCCTGAAGGAGGAACAGCCAGCCGTCAGGGAGGCCACTAGGTAGTGCCCCGCTCTCCACAGGGTCTATAATGCCACAGGGAGGAGCCCCAGCCTATAACACTTCACTCCCACACTAGGAGGGACTCTGGTTTTGGCAAAGGGGAAGAGTCTCCTTCCTCAAAACAGTCTCCTCTGCCCTTCTCAGACCCTATCAAAAATATGCCCCCCTTCCCCCAAAAAAAGAATATATATATACCCATCCCCCTATCAGGACCCTCCAGAAACTCTAGCTCCTAAACCCAAGCCTAGGTTCCAAGCACAGTCTTGCCCACTGCGCCTGCTCACCTTAGCCCGGGGCCTCAGCCTCTGACCCAGGCTAGGCCTCAACACCAACCCCAAATTCTCTATAACCTCTAACCCCAGCCATCTTCTCCCTCACCTCCTGAGGATCCCAGCCTGCCCATCCCCCACACCTCCAGGCCCACCGAACTCACAGCTCTAGAGAGAGGTCTTAGGCCACCGGAGACTTCCAAGAGGACCAGGGTCAGGCCTAACCGATGTGATCAAGCTGCAGGGCAGGCAGCAGGGGTACAGCAAGGACAGCAGTGGACACCAGGGAGATAGGCACACCCAGAGCAGAACACAGACCCACCAGGGTGGAGCCATGGCCCCAGAGCTATATTTAGCTGCTATGCCCAGCTCCTCCTACCACTTCTGGAAACTGTTCTAAAAGTGAGCGCTGAACAGTCAGCGGGTAAGCATCTTGTGTCAGGGCCACCTGTCCTGGCCCATCTACCCTCTCTCACAAGTGCAGCCTCAAGTCAGAGCTCGGAACCAGTGGGGAAACAGAAATGACACATACCAGGCAGAGCCCCCTTCCTCCCCTATTTCCTCTTCCACCACCTACAGCCCCTCCCCAGTGGTCAGCCACTGGCCTCCCAGGCTCACACTGACAGGTCACCCACCTGCACAAGGCCTGAAAGGGCCTTTTGTCCTGAGTGCCTAACACTGCCCTGGTGCCAGTGGGCTCGCTGAGTCCTTGGAGAATGAATGATAGACAGTTGAATAAATGAATGAAGTGAATCCAGAGCCTGCAGCCAGAACTCAGTTCCACCCTGGGAGCCCCAGGCCTTCCTGTGTGCTTAGCTTTCAAACTTGAGTCTAAATTTCATTCAGCTTCTGACCCCATTCATTGCTCTGACCTGTTTCTTAGCCCTATTTCCCCTTGTTCCACGAGAACTTTACACTTGCACTCACTTTGCCTGGAAGATGTTTCAAACCCAGGTATTGCATAGCCCCCTCTCCCCTCTCTTCCTGCTTCAGGTCAGTATTCAATATCACATTTTCAGTGAGGTCTTTTCTGAGGTCCTCCATATTGTTTTGAAAGTGTCTCACTATTTTGCCTTCAAACCTCCAGTCTGAGCCTCCCGAGTACTAAAACTATAGATGTGTACCATCTAGCTCATTCCATGGATTTAAATCTCATTTTATACCAATATCTGCCTTCCCTGTTTTTTCTAACATCTATCACCATCTGATGTGAAATATATCTGTTTGTTGGTTTATTGTCTGTCTTCTTCCACCAGAATATAAGTTTTGTTCAGTGCTTGTCTCCATCTTAGAATAAAATGTGTGGCACAAAATAAGTGCTCACCTAATGATGAATGAACACACAGACTCATTATTTCTCATTTGGCCTTTTGCTTTCTCTCTGTGTCAGCTTCACCCAGTGTTTACCTAGTTTTGCTCATTCCTCTCAAGATCCTCCTTGCCCCATTTCTGTTTTGTTAGGGGCACAAGCTATTTGGCTGATTGGTGTTCAAGACAGTGTCTTCCTAAATTGTCCCAGCTGGCCTCAATTTCATGGTCTTTCTGCCTCAGCCTCTTGGGTGCTGGAATTATAAATTCTGAGTTTCAGTTTCTGTTTCTGGCTCTTTATCTTCCCTTTGGACTCTCTCTTTGCCTTGCCTTGGGATTTAAATATTATCTCAAAAATACACATGAGCCATTCTGAATCAAAGCCAGATTTTTATTAAATAAACTCATAGTAAACTGAATACTCTATACCCGTTTTGCCCTAGGATTAAAGACTGCCCACAGGTAAGCACCAAGGAAAAACTATCTTCTTTGCTAGTAAATGTCTCCCCTTAGCCTAGCACTCTAGTAGGTAAATAAAATATCCCCAGGAGCCAGATAGCCCTTTTTATGCCTCAGCTCTATGCAAGTCGTAGCGCTTGTCTCCAAGTTCCAGGATGCATCCATCCTTCCTGCATGTGGCAGGCCAAGGGCACAAGCTTCTGCTGCCTAGCTGCCCACTCTAGGCTCCCTGGTGCTTTGGTGGCTGGAACTATGAACCTTACTCCAAGTTTTGTTATTCTTTTAAATCAGAGCAATTATCTATACAAATGGCTGCAGATCTAAGTCTCTTGTCGTATGAAAAAAATCACAGGAAGCCACTGTTCTCTTACCAGGACATTGAGAAACCTAGGAAAATTTTATTTCCTCTACTCTTTATTTCCAAGTCTATAATTTCTTCTCTGACTTGGTTTTTGTTTCTGTTTTTGTGGTACTGAAGACTGAACCCAGGACCTTTGCACTGAGCTACATCCCCACTCACCCCCCCCCTTTTTTTTAGATAGGGTCTCACTAAGGCTACACTCCAACTTGCCATGCTTACCTAGGCCTCCCAGAGTGTTGGGATTAGAGGTGTACATCAGCACACCCAGTTTCTTCTCTGACAGGTCAGCCTTAGATTTTGGTTAATAACTGGAAGGGTGTGAGGAGAAGTGTATTTTTGGAGCTGATCTCTAAAGCCGCAGCTACTTCACTTAGTCTTGAAAAACAGTATCAACCATGACGAATGTAACTACAAACACATACTAATAAAAATTAAAATTTAAAAAAAATCCAAAATTTAGATCTCATCTGGAGTTCCCATCATTGCCAAGCTGGACTGACAGTGTCGTGGTGAGGTAAAGGAGCTAGATAGGGTCGAAAACTCAGCACTAATAATAAATTAGAGAGACAGAGATTTAGAAAAGAAGATGATTTATTTTAAGGAGAAAATAATGGAAGACAGAAATAACCTGCTCCAGAGAGGGCAGGGAGTCTGGAAAATGATGGGTATCCCTGAGCCCTTGTCCCTAGTTTCTTTTATGAGGGTGGAAACCCCTTCCTTCCAGGTAGATGCCTGGAACTTGTCACAATCCGATTGGTTCCCAAGGCTACCTTTGGATGGGTCTCAGGTCACAGGACCCACACCCAGGCACTTTCATCTATGTACACATTCCTTTTGAAGGGTGTTGTTTCATTTTTTCCTGCCCTTCTGTTCTTGTCAGGGCCTTACCTCTGGGCTGGAGGTTGGTTAGGAGGAGCCTTGCAGAAAAGGTAGTTTAGAGTTAGTGATTAAGCAAAGGGATGTATGCGTACGTAATGCAGTAATATAGTGATCCTAGAGCGAAATATATATATTTTATATATATATATTAATATATGTATTTTTGTATACTAAATCAAAATTTTCTTTTAAGTTAGGCAGCTGCCCTCGTTTCCTTTGTATCTATTGGGGGTGGCAACGTCATCCTGATTTCCATGCTCGCAGTTTCCTTGCGCTTTGCCTATCAGCTCTTCCACCAGCTAATCTGTCCATTGAGGAGCATTCCTTCCTTTGTTGTAAATTCTTACTGTTATGTCCAGTGAGTCCAGGGCCTAGAGGTCCCCAGATTCACCCTCACCCAGCTTGTCATAGAAAGAGGAAGAGGAGTCAGAGAAAACCAGCGCAAAGCAAAAATATTTTATTGTAAGTATTTCAGGAAACACAAAGCCACTCCAGGGGAGGAGTGGGGGTACTCAGAGCAGTGTCTGGGTCAGCGGGCCTGTTTTGTGGGGCAGAGGTCCCATCTCCACACCCCACCCAGGGTCCACAATTGATTAATTAGATAATGGGCTCGTAGCTAGGGGTTTGGTTTTGTGGGTTAATGGGAAACTGGGTAGGCATGGCAACCCGGACTGAGAGGGACACAGTTGTCTGCACAGAGGTAGGTGTCAAAGCCACAACCTGTCAACTTCAAACCACAAAGCTGCTTGAAAATTGCTTGCTGCTCCTGTTGCAGCAAAACTGAGCCTGGAAAAGGAATGACGACCGAGGAAGTCAGGAGGCAGGGAACGGCTTTATTTTACACCAGTGGTCCCAGCTGGAATAACTGCTTCCAACAAAAGCAGGCAGTGAGTGCCTGTGAGCCAGCATTTTTATATGAGGCATAAGCAGGGGTTACAAAGGCAGGACAGGACAGCCTGGCAGTTCTTCTGATTGGCTAGCAGGATGAGATCATCAGTTAAGGGCTGGATTAATGACCATCAGTGACAAGACTAGATTAATGACCACAAAGCTGGGTGCAATCAAATATACTGTATCTTCAGGTACACTCTCGTGGTTACAGGGACCAAGAAAATAATCACAAAGTCATGAATCAGTTACAGAGCTAGGCAGTTTCAAAAAAACAAAGTTTTTTTTTTTTTAAGAACAAAGTTTTTAAAAGAACAATTTTTCCTAGTACAGTTTTCCTTTTCATTCATAGCCACACAGAACCTGCATTTTACCCTCCAAAAAGGACTTAGGTATATCCCTGCATTTATGCTATCTTGTGCTTTCTGGTTTGTTTTTTGTTTGTTTTGTTTCTCTTTCTTTACCTTTGTCCTTTTAAGTGGTTCTAAAGGAATTCCTCTAGTAAAGTTTTAATTCTATTAGTCAGGATTAGCCATTAAATCTAACTGCAGAGGCAAAAACAACTTTCAGTAAGATTTTTTTACTTATTCTTTAATAAAGCTTAATAAGACCCTTATTCTCTTCTTTCCCTGCCCACAGACCACTTTACCTACAAAGGTTCTGGCCACTTGGCCCTATCAGCCATAGGAATGGGTATCCAGGACAGGGATGTGACAACCAATTCAGTCCCTCCCTGTAGATGGGCCAGATATGGCCTCTAGCCCATGGAAGGGATGTTGATGGCCTTAAAGAGACTGCAGGACCAGAAGGGGCGAGAAGCTATGTTTAGGAGAAGAAAACGTAAAGAATTAGTGTTACTAACCTTAAAAATCAAGCTCTACAAGTTCCCTGAAGCCAGGGGAGCTCAAAGGGAACAAACTTCAGTTTGTCCTAAGGGAGAGCTTCCCAACAGCTACAGCAAAAAGTGTCATAAAAACTCCTTATTATTGGACATATGCAGAGGGAGGACAGGAAACCCCTAGGTAGCACTGCTACAAAAGCAGGACTCCAAGGTGACATCATGAGCTCTTGCTCAGTGCTCCCTGGGAAAATCACCCGCCTTTCTGGGATTCATCATCTTCATCTACAACACAAGAATGAGTAGAGTGGGCTGGGGGTTTAGCTTAGCGGCGTAAGTGTCTGCTTGGCAAATGTGAGGTCATGAGTTCAATCCCTGGCAACAACAACAACAAAAAAAAAAAATGAGTAGAGTAACATCATTTTTTTTTGTACCAGGAATTGAATTCAAGACCTTGCACTTGCCAAGCAGGCGTTGTGCCACTGAACTATATCCCTAGCCCTAGTAACATCATTCTTGTAGGGTTACAATGTGAATTAAACTAGATAATATGCTAAATAAACAGGTTAAGGCAGGTGTGATGGCACAGGCCTGTAATCCTAGCACTCAGAGGGCTGAGGCAGGAGGATCGCTGTGAGTTCGAGACCAGCCTGGGCTACAAAGTGAGCTCAGAGCCAGCCTAAACTTCACAGCAAGACTGTGTCTCAAAAAGACAAAAATTATATATATTGTTATAATTATTGTTGCTTATTATTCTGATGAATCCTCCTTACAACCCTATAAAGTTACTAATATCATCCCTGCTTCACAGATTTAAAAACAGAGGCACAGAGATTATGTGCCAAGTCTATTCCAAGCATTTCAGAACTCTGTAACTCACATAGGCTTTAATAATCCCTCTGTTCCTTACTATAAACTTGTTCCTTACATACTTGTACATGGGGAAATGGTGGTTTGAGGCAAATGGGCCCCTTTTCCTTCAGGGAGCTAGCTTTAAATAAATTAGTTTTCCTTTTCACCAAAATAATCATCCTCCTTTCACTTGATCAGCAGCAAGCAAATGAACCTAAGTGGCTGGTGACAGTTTTGGCAGACAGTTAGTTCCTGGCTCCCAAGCATTTTGGGTCTCTCAGTTTCTACCGGGGAGGTAGCAGGCACTTGGGAAAGGGGACTGACTGCTTTTGTCTAGCTGGAGTCCCTGGTTTGGGACTCCAGGGACATTCTAGCAGCTGCCAGAGACATCTTTCCCATTTGTGGCATCCCCCGCCTATAAAAACTTCGCTGGTGGGAGGCAAAATGTTGTTTGAGGAGTTGACAGGCTCTGCTTGATTTGCCACTGGAAAGTGCACTGCAGGGATCTACAGCCTCCACCATTTAATCCAATGGAACAGCCATTCAGACCTGTCCTTGGATCATTCAGCAACGCCAAGTTGGATGAAAGTAACTTGGGGGTCCATTTGGACCTGCTACAGGTCATATTGAGCACTAACTGGTGTAAGAAGAAATTCAGAAATAGAAACAAAATTCTAGGTATTTGTTTTGTTGGTTTGGAGTATTCATTTGGTTTGTTTAATTTGCTTGGTTTGTTTTGGTTTCTTTTATCTTTTTTTTTTTATTATAACCACTCTTATTTCTGAAATGAGCAACTGAGCTTCTGTACCACTTAGGAGTCTTCTAGGTCTCATACTGACTAACAGGACAGACTACTACCAGGATATTATGACAAAAAAACAGCTGATACACTATTGCAACACTGCATGGTCTACACACATACACAACAGGCTTTGGTGAAAAGTGACTACCTTATAGTTCTTTAAACTATCATACCATCTCATGATTGGAGTTATTTACTGAAGAATCAAATAAATGGAGTAAAATTTCTTATATGTGGGCCTTCATGGTCTTATACAATGAGAATTCTAAAAAGGAGGAGGGAGAAAATTGATTGTTCAGGGAAAAAAAGGTTTTACTCTCTCCCAGATGTTAAAACTTGGAAAGAAAAATAAAGAAATTAAATTTTCAAGTTCTCTAAATCCATGCCCAGTGGGTCTGAGGGCCACTGACCTCCCAGCCCCATGAATGATAAGGGGCATCTGGAGTTGCAGCTCTTCCACTGTATGAATGTACAGCAGGACCATTCTCCCCATTTATGTCCTGACAGGGCACTCAGTTTGGCATAGGAGTTTCCCATTTGGGGGCAGTATCCAGGTGGAAGTTTGAATCAGAATAGGCCTGCAGAGCATTACTGGTTTTATAGTCCATTCTCAATCTATAATGTTTTTTTTTTTTTTTTTTTTTAGGGAGGAGGTACTGGAGATCGAACTCACAACATCATGCTTACAAGGCAGGCACTTGTGCCACTGAGCTAAATCCCCGGCACAATCGCTATTTTTTTTTAAACTCGAAGAATTCTACTCTATCATATAGAGATGATCGACAGAGAATGACTGATTTTTTTGTCTGTGTTTCTGCCATTCACTGTCCCATGTAAACAGGTGTTCAAGCTCTGCTGAATACTATTCTATGTGCAGAAGAGAGAAGGTTAGAGATAGACAAAGCCATTGAAGAGACACAGAAAGAACCCTGATCCTGTTCAAGCTTTTCCACCTGCAGACACTGACTGGGATCCAAACAATGGGAGAATAATCCTAGTAGATACTGTAAATTATAAGCAGTAGACTCTAGATGGACTTAGGAAAGGTGTACCTAAACTGAGAAGTTTAAATAAAATACAGGAACTTGAACAGAAGGCAGAAGAGGATACCTCTGAATTTCTAGAAAGGGTTTACCAGATATATCAGAAGTACACTCTTTATAAGACAAAGTATGCCTGATGTTCATACAAATCTTTGAAAATTAGAGGGAACTATAGGAATAAATCCATCTCAATTAGTAGATAATGCCTTTAAAATAGATAATGCAAAAGAAACAGAAAAAATGAGACAGACTACAATCTTCATGACCTCTGTAAGACAGGACATGAGGAAGGGGAAAGGACATAGCTCACTGTTATGGTTTATATCTAGATTTCCTCCCCCAAAACATCATGTGCTCATAGGTGGAGCTTTTGGGAGGTGACTGGATGGATCATGGGTGTGTGATACTAGATTATGGGAGTGTGATACTGGATTAGCCCACTGATGGGTTTATAGCTAGGTGTGATGTTGCAGGTGAGGCCTGATGGGAAGAAGTGCTGTCACCACAGGAGTGACCTGGAAAGATGTATGCCCTTCTTCCTTCCTTGATTGTTCTCTACCTCCTGCCTGCCATGCCATGAACTGTTCCTCCTCTGCAGTGCCCCTCTGCCATGCCACCCTGCCGTGGAGCCAGCTGGCTATGGACTGAAACTTCTACAAAGTGCTGGCCAAATAAACCATCCCTCCTTTAACTTGTGGGTGTTGGTTATTTTTTTCCAAGCAACAAGAAACTATGACAAAGACCAATGGCATGCTGATACATGATGAAATAATACTGTGA
>PVJX010031630.1:0-21049 GCA_004027295.1 Dolichotis patagonum
CAGAAGAGTAACTTGGCTGCCAGGGATAAGAAAGTTCCAAGGATCCTCAGGAAATTCAGAAGAATTAGGACCATCGGGGAAATACAAGTAATTCACTCTCTTTACCCCTGACTATCTCTCTCTCTCCATGCTTTGTCTCTCTTTCTCTCTTCTTGCCTTCTTCTGTACATCCTCAGCTTTCCTCTCAGTTAGTTGAATTATCTTGATGACTGTCAAAGTGTCCCCATGTACTGGCAATATAACATTGGCCCCTAACTCTTCAGTCTTCACCATTTGTTAGATAAGAATGCTGGCTCCTATCTCTTTAATCACTCTTTATAAAATCACCCTGAAAATCAGAATGAAAGATAATGTCACAGATGTAATTTGAGTTTCTTTACTTTGCTTTTGCCAAGTTTTTGAAAAAAAAATCATAGATTAGTGGTTCTGTATATTTCATTTTGGATAACCCTTAGACTACTGATCTTCTACCAGTTTAAAAGCAGTTAAAAAGATGAACTTCTCTGAATGAGGAGAGAAAGAGGTCTGAATATTTTTCCATGAAATATATTTATATAAATTCATTTTTGGGTATATTAAAGTCTTCTGAGTTTCTAATAAAACCAATGGTTACTATAATAAGTTCTGGATACATAAAGGTCAGGGGAAAAATATCAACACTCTATGCTTTTAACCTAGACTTTTCAGAACATGAAAAACAAGAAGTAGATAAGATGTAAAAATATGATAGTTTTGTATTCTCAAAACACAGGCAAAATATACGTCTTTTCTACCTTATTATGTTTTTCTCTTCTAGTTCCTAAACATTGTACTTAGATGATTGCCGCATCCTAGGAGAAAAAGACAGATGATGAGTTGGAAAGTAAAATGTGCACAAGTTTTGGACTTAATTTTAAGCATCAAAAAGATGAGACACTCAAGTGGGTCAGCATGACACCATGGCTTCACAGACACCACTCATGTAGCTACCAAATGAAGGGTCAAGTTGGGATTACGCTGAAATGAGCAGACATGTTTTCCCACCCCTTCCTCATTATATGCTAGAGTTGTCTTTTTTATTAGACAATAGTAAGCCAGAAAATTCTTTGAGGAAAGAACTGATCTTTTGTTTTCATCAAGCTGTCCTCAGGCACGGGTATAGTATTTGGTACTTATAACTAGGTCAATAAAATGTTATTTGAATGAGTAAGTGACAGCAGCTTTCTTAATGCACATGAAAAATCCCCTCTCCTTATGAAACCAGACACTATCTTTCCTGAGAGAAACAAAATAGAAGAAAAGGAAAGCAACGAAAAAGATTTGTCTCGAGAACCAATGGTTGTTTCTATTTTTTACATTTCATTTCCATGTGGACACAGAATGGCTGAACCTCTTTACATTTTGTTGTGGTAAATGTGAACTTTGTGAAATCTAAAGGGGTTCAAAAGCCACTGATCATAGGATAAATGCTTAAGGCTTCTTTTATTGTTTTTGAGCCGACGTCCTTTGCTGAAGGATACCTCCCACCCTCCTCAGAGGCAGAAGCCAGCTAAAAACATTGCGCTTTATGGAAGCAATTAGACACACATCTGCTGTTCTAGAACACCCGCATTAAAAACTTGTCCACACATACTGTCTGAATTTTAAAATGTCTGTATGCAAGTATGAATATTTTAGAACACATTGATGTATAGGGATACATGATGAGATGTGCCCATCCTTCAGTCTGACATAATGGGAATACTGACTTTCATTGAGTAGATAAAATACTGAGTTTCTTTGTATTGGAACCAAGGATTATCAGAATGTCTTCGGCTTTTTATATCTACTAAGCATCTACATGATAACGTTGTTTCATGCCTGTATCTCTCACACTTAGGATTGATCACTGTCATAAGTAATTGCTCAGTGACTAAATGAGTGTGCGAGTGAAAAGAAGGAAAAAACTAAATTACTGAGATCTTAAAGCCAGAAGATATATTTTCACAGCAACTTTTGGAGTGAAATCTTATTTTATTTCCTGTGCTAATAATTCACAGAGCAAAATAAAATTGTCTAAATATATATAATCATGCATAAAAATAATAAGTAATTCCCAAATTCCCAAATTACCTAATTATTATTCAAGTTAATGTTGCTGTCAGACATATTTTTCTGGGTCAAATTCTTTATCATCTCCATTCAAGTAAAAAAAAAAATCCAAACATCCAATATTTTACATTGACTGCTGTGCATTTTTTATACAGAAGATTTTCTTAAAAGTTAAAATATCTAAAATAAAATATGTGTACACACTGATATAATTTTAAATACATGTGATCATTTAAGCTCTATTTTTGTATAGTTGTTTCTCTTTGTTCCTGGGTTATGCTTCCTTTTCCTTATATATCTGGTTATGACTCTAGTGAGAAATTTATCAACTTACTTATGTTTGTATTTCTATATTTAGAGTAGGTTTTCTCTCAAATCTGTTAATATTTAGGGAAAGTTTTTAATCCATTATTTATAACTTTATTATGAAATTATTTCCAACCTAGGTTAAGAAATTTCCCTCTGTTGTTCTCTCTGTCTGTCTGTCTGTCTGTCTCTGTCTCTTTCTCTCATATTTCATACTTATAACTCAGATTTTACTCACACCAGCACGATTATTGTTCAGCAGGAGAGCAGAATCTTCCAAATATTCTCTAAAGTTCTACTACGTATTTGATAAAACCCATAATATGCTTCCATCATGGAAAGAGTATCTTTTTTTACTCACCATTCTTTAGTTAAAATCTTCAGTTTCTACTTTCTGAATTAAGATTGTGACACTACTCTTTTCTGTCACTAAAACATTTCTACTTCATTTTGTCCTGGTTAGAGTGCTTGCTTTTATTGATTTATTGTCATTTTTTTGAGACGGGGTCAGTTCAGGCCGGGCTTGAACTCATTTTGTACCCCAGGTTGGTCATGAACTCTCAAAGGATCTTCCTGCCTCAGCTTCCCAAGTGCTGGGATTAGAAGTGTGCATCACCATGCCTGGGTAGAATTCTTGCTTTTAGATAGAGGCTGGCATATCTGTTGTTCACATTTTATCCCCAATTCCTCATATAGCGATTCACACAAAAAAAATTTCAATACATGATTACTAAATGAATAAAGCAATAAATGAATAAAAAGTCCATATTTCATACAGTATCACATGCATATTGAAAATTAGAGCCATATTTATACTTTAGCAGGGAAATCTAAAATCCACCTTTTTCTTTTATTGAATCTGTAATTTTTATAATGTAATACAGAATTAAACATTAAGAAACTGCACACAGTGATCAAAAGTAATAGTTTATTCAGTAATTTAATGTTCATGATTTGAGGAAAATAATTGTATCAACTATTATGGTTTATACACTGTGTCAACTTGAGAAGTCTAGAAGCTTAAGTAAGTGACTCAGCAGCTCTATATCCTGGGGTGCAGAGGACAAGCAGTTACCGTTCTACGATATGGGTCACTGAGTCAACTTGAGAAGATCAGAACTCTGTCTTTTTTTTCTTTTACCGCGGGGTCAAACTCACGACCTCACGCTTGTCAGGCAGGCACTTATGCCACTGAGCTAAATCCCTGGCCTAGGGTCAGAACGTTAAGCGGGCCGGGGTTCCTCGTTTGTAACATCCTCATTCTGTGCATGAGGAGGGCAGGCAGATGGTGTGCGTGCTACACCCACCCAGGGGAGCAGCCTGCACACAATAAAAGGCAGATGAGGAGGGACTGATGGCTGCTTCCGGGAAGGAGCTCCAGTCTCCCCTTCAGCTTGCATGTCCTCTCTTGGCTTCTGGCACAGACTGTTTGGCTTCTGCCTGGAATTCTTTAGGCTGTGTTGTAGATTCTTCAGCCTTCCGTGGTAGATTCTTCAGTGTTCCATCATAGACCCATCGGCCTCCCGATGCGGACTTGCACGGGACACCGCAGTAAGCTCCAGCCCTTGGGCTGGACCCTTCAACCTCCTATGTGCAAACACCCTCTGCAGTCTTCCTCATCGGACTCTGTGGCTGACCACTGCAAGCCAACTTATAATTTCTTACACATTTGTATATCTTGTGTTATATCTGTTTCTCTAGTAAACCCAGACTGATACTACTAGAATTTATAGTACAATCTGCGCCATCCTCCTCCTTCACTCTTCCAAATCCTGCACTTCCTGTTCATACGCTTCTCGTCTGTACATTTTATTGAACATATAGCAAAGCAATAGATGAGGAATTGTATTATTCTTTTTAAGATTTCAAATTCTTCAGTATTCCTAAATGACGTAATGTATATACATAATACGTGTTAGACTTACCTTAATAGGCATTTAAACCAATAGTAAAAAGTTGATTAATAAAAGCGTTTTACTTATTGTGTAATGAATGTCAACATTTTTGTATTTCATTTGATATTTAATTTAGCATGGAATGACCATTTCTGTTCAGAACTCATCATTTTGAAATCAGCAAACTCTCTTGTTTTATCTGTCGGGGTAAACATATTCTTTGTTTTCTAATTTGTCCTTTAATTCATCTTGCTCTTCATTAATGACAACTGTCTCAGAGACCATTGAGATGTGTGTGCTAATCTTAATAAATTTTATACTAAGCAAGATGAGCCATTAGTATGGCATCTGATAAGCATGGCTTCTGAACCTCATGACAGAAATGAGAACTATAATTCTCTTAGACGATGTGATATGAGAGGAACTTTTAGTAATTGAATGTGGCCACTGGGGTCTTCAGCTGTCAAGCAGCTCCATGCTTAGGACCACTTTTAAAAGTTTCTCCTTCTTTCATCGTCTGTGATAAACTTGCTTGATTTCTTCACCTCTGAGCATTCCTGCCTGGAGTGGACAACAATTAGATCCATTAAACTGTTTCCCTTCTCCCTTGATTTAATATATCCTCAGTAATAGAACTCACTAACAATTGCCATCTTGATTTTGGTACTTATTAGCAAATTGCACATTAAATTGAATAGTAAATGAGCACTAAGGAAAGTAAAGAGTATTTCAAGGCTAAAGAAGTAAATTTTAAATGATATATTTGGAATATATTTTCAAAGCGTAGGATTTTACACAATCAGAATTTCGACAAGATCAAAAACCCTATAGAAGACCTATGTTTTGAGTTTTTTTTATTAATTAAAATGGGTTCTATGGTACAGGAAGACATTTTCTTGGCCAATGATCATGTTATCCCCTAGGAATGGGAAACTTTGTACAGTTTTGGAGTATTGATGAACATGAAGACTATTAACAAATTAACTTTGTCCTTAATTAGTCTTGGTGGAAAACAGCTCCTGTTTATATTACTGGGCAGCTAGTTTTTACACAAAATATTCTACTGCAAATAATTAAAATGTCAAATTAGTAAACTTTGAAGGTCGAAAATAGAAGAAGAGACTTACAGACTAAATCTTGGATCAAAGTCTAATTAATTATAGGTAGGTGAATAACAAAGAGTAAAACAACTTTCATGCTGAAAACATTCAATAAATGAACACTTAATAGTTGGACACTAAAAATAAGAACCTAGGATCCATACAACCATTTTGCTCAAAGATTTTTCCTAATTTCAGCTATTGCAACTCTCATAACTTTGAGATAATAATAAACCAGGTTTCTACCCTAATATTCTGCTCCCACAAATATGTGAAACTCTGCATAAGGGGAGTTGAAAATCAAGACAAAGAAACAAAGGATAAAAACAAAAATCCTCAAGGATTAGTTACATATGAATTAGATACAAAAATCAGTGTCAAATATGGAGTTTCATTTTTGTTCTTCCAATTGCTGAAATACAATCTTTCAAGCAAGAAGCTGCATATTAATAGGCATCTAAAATAAAAATAGACATCAGTGCAATAAATGTGTACTACAACCAACGACAGGACAGTGACATTTAGGTTCATACTGATTTAGAGCATTTGGTCTTTTTAGTAAATTGTGGATTTTCCTTTGTTTTTATGTAGAATGCATGAAGATAACATGAAAATATAAATAATCATGGTAAGAGTGACAAAAAACCAAACTTCTAGATATGGCTAATAATGACTGGGATTACAAGGTCAGGAAACGTTTGCACTACCAGCTGCAATGTAATATGTCCACTACAAACAATTGCCTCACACTGACTTCGACAAACTACTAACCATATTAAAACAAAATATCATGAAGACATTGAAGCGTCAAAAACTTTGTATAGATTTGCAAGAGAGATCAAACTTTGAAGGATTCGCTGTGTGGAGTTTATTTAATTTTTTTCTTCTTCATATTATATTTCAGACATTGTCCCAAGGCTGGCTCAATTAGAGATACAAGTATAAATTAACCACACGTGCACACACACACATGTACACACAAGTTTGCACACACAGGAACTTTGAGAAAAGTCTCCTTTGGCTGAAATATTGGTGAAAGAACCATTACGATCTGCACCATCTGAGAAGAAACTTTGTTTTATTTATTTTGCACTTTTCTTTCCAACCTCTTGAAAATCTGAAGCTATTTTTTAAAAATGTATGTATCATCTAAATGAGCTGTACCTGTCACTGTAAAAGAATGTTTGAAGAGAGCCGCAGAAGAAAATCCCCTAGCCTGGTTTATGATTTAATATATGTTCCTAGTTCATAAAGCAAGCTGAGCATATATGAAACAGACCCAAAGAAGCTTATAAAAAGCCACTAGAAGGGAACTGTGACACACAGCCACCTTCTCAGGGACTAACCGCACAGTGGCACATGTACTGGTAGAGACAAGTCATCTTATAAATATATTGGCGACTAGACCAGCCCTTAAATCACTGACTATACAAACATCAATAATTCTGAGGGAAATGCGTGATAAAATGAATACGCAACACATTCTAAAAAATTTTGACATATTCAGGGAATCAAAATGCATTTAAAATTACCAAGATAAAATACAAGAATACTTGACATATAAAATCCTGAATGTCTGATAGATAGTTAATGATTTAATTAAATCTAATTTTCTTTGTTTTAAAGTTAACTTCTAAGATTTGTAAATTGTCACATGAACCTTTAAACCAGTTATGTGAACAGCGTTTCATGACGAAACCTCTTCACTTACATGTGTTATTTGAACACCCTTGAAATAACACAAAAACTAGATGCCTCACAGATATTCTGAACTACATAGGTATTGAATGAGAGAACAAAGTGGAAATTTTTAGAGCTGGAAAAGGCAATTCATGAAACAAAACAAATACAAATAGGTGCTCACAACGGAATGAAGATAGTGAAGACAGATCAACATTGATTATTCATTTTAAAGATCATAGAGGGAAAAACATTGAAAATCATTAGGCAAAGATATAAATCTGTGCAATAGTATTAAAATTTGTAACATGTACATCACTTGAGACCCAGAAGGAGAGGAGAAATTGGTACAATAAATATACAAATATACGTGGATCTAACTGAATATATAAAGATGGAAAACATTTCAAAATTAGTTAAAGACACTAATTGAACATTTATCAACTCCCAAAGATGACAAATACAAAGAAAAAAATACAGTTGTGTTAAATTAAACCTTTTGAAAATCAACATTTAAAAGAATAGCAAAAAACACAGTCTTTTCATCTTCCAACTGAAAATAACTCATTACATACAAAAACAGTGCTTTAAAGAAATACAGATTTCATATCAGAAAATAAAGAAGACATGGTGAAGCAAGATTTTAAAAACTTAAAGGAAAAGGAGTCAACAAGTGATTCTATATCATGAAATATATTGATATAAAACGGAAATTTTGAAATGAATTAAAACTAAAAGAATTTCTCTGTTACAAAATGTTGCAGGCCATAGTGACCACAGGAATTGGTACATATGTGTAAAACATTTTAATTTTTTTCCCATTTGCCTCCCCTCCCTCCATCTTTTGGTTTCCTTTCTTTTTGCAAAGGACCTATCTTCTTATTTTGTATAATCTATATTTTATGATACATTTTTAAAAATTTTTGGGTTACACATAAAAGAGTAACCACATACTCTCAGGAATTGTTCTGAAGATAATGATGTACAATATATTAAATATGGTTATTCTTTTATTACTTTGTTGCAAATTTTTCTTTTGTTTTTCATGAAAAAGAAAATGAGAGCTCATCTGTGTTATGTTTAAGCTTGTGTGTCTGACTTATTTCACTTAACACTATGGTCTCAAGATACATCCATTTCCCTAAAAATAAGTGAAATTTATTCTTCTTTATGACAGAATAGTTCACCAATATAAAGAAAGGGTATGTATACTACCCTTCCCTTAAATACTTTAAACATGTGTGATTGTTTACAGATAACACTAAAATCCTTTGAATGGTTTCAAAGTATAACATATAATAAATATTTAAATAAAAGTATAATAGAGATTATTAAGTTACTGATATGACAGTAAGTTGTCTACATTTGTTTTATGTGGTAATTTTAAGTAGATTTAATTTATGTATGCATATTATAATCCTTACAGTAAAAACTGAAAACAAAATGTAAATATATGCAGCAAAACAATATTCAGTATATTAAATATAGAAATATAAATTAATTAGGATGCTCAAAAGAAGTAATATAAAAATGATAGCAGAGGCAGAACAAATAGGAAACTTATATTTGCATTATATTAATAACCACAAAGCATGAATTCTCTAAAAACCAATTGTGAATTCAAACAAAAGGAAAAACATATTCTAGACAAAGTATTAATAAAGTTATCAAGGATATAGCGAACTTGAATGATCTGTGAATCAATTGTTTTCCTAACTGGCATTTTAAGAATTTTAAGAATGTGAATAAGTATTTTTTCATAGAAATATGAAACATCTATTAAAAGTTTGTTATACATAGGCCATAAAACAAACTTAGGAAACTAAAAAAAAACTATAATGGTATTGATTCTTTGACCATAATTTAAATAAACAAAAAATGCATAATAAAATGAACTACAAAATTCACTAACAAGATAATAAATGTGAACAAGGTAACAAATGCATATGAATACATGAGTGAATACAAAGTACTAAATGGAATGAGAAAATGCTTTCAGTCGAATAAACCAGAAAACTTAGTACATCTAAATTTTTTAAAGTGATTAAAATAGATTTTGTTGATAAATGTATCACATTGTCATTTTTTTCTTATTCTTATTATTACTTTGGTACTGGGAATTGAACTCAAGATTTCACACTCACTAGGCTGGGTTTATGCTGCTGAGCTATATC
This sequence comes from Dolichotis patagonum, assembly GCA_004027295.1. Classification (NCBI taxonomy): domain Eukaryota; kingdom Metazoa; phylum Chordata; class Mammalia; order Rodentia; family Caviidae; genus Dolichotis; species Dolichotis patagonum. The sequence continues at coordinate 9,226 of PVJX010031630.1, forward strand.
CCCAGCCCCACACTAAAAGATTTTTAGAAATGAAAGTCTCAAATGGATTATAAAATGTGTACTATTACATTGGAAACAGAAATACAGGGAAAAGAAAGGAGTGAATTAAATATAAAACAAAGAAATGGTAAAAATTAATAAATATAAGTACTTGGAAAAGGAAAGTAATGGACAAAAATCAATAAAAACAAAAGCAAGTTCTTAGCTAAGATCAATATAAGGTCTTTATCAAACTAACCATGAAAAAGAAACAAAACAAATTATCAATAAGTGCAGTGCAAGAATTGGCTCTACTGTAGAAATTATCGACTGCAAAGGAGAATCAGAATACTGCAAGTATGACTGGGTACACACATTCGAAACGGTTGATTAACAGGATTAAGTTTTTTACAAGCAATGAAATATAAAACCTTAACAAAAGCAAACTGAAGAGTTGTAAGAAAGGCACTGATGCTTCAGTTTGTTTCAAAGCCTTCCAACAAAGAGTTCATATGATGGTTAAGGACAGGTTATGAAAAGCATTTACTTAAAAAGCAAATTCTACACATTCTTTGCTTGACTATAACAATGAGAATTACTGACTTTTTAAGATCAATGTTATGCTAATACTACAATAATTTGCAATCATTATAATAAAAATCAAAGTATATATCCCTTGTTTATTCTGATGCAATGATCCTATAAATTATTAGGAAAGAAAACACAGTATTATATAAAAATTGATAATAGCAGAGTTAATTTCAGTTTACTTCCAGAATACAAGAGTGAATCAAGATTTAAAAATTATTTAATGTATTTGCCATATTACCACATCAAAGGGAAATAATATAATGTGTTAATCAACACAGAAAATTATTTTACAAACCCAACATATATTCATGAAAATATTTCTCTCTAAAGTAGAAACTAAGGAGAGCTTCAGTGAACTAATAGGGGACAAAACACAAAATAATAACCAATATGAAAAAATAAAGTGGAAAATGCTTGTGAGATTTAGTTAGCAAAATAATCTTCAATATAGCACCTGAAACAAGACTCATCAAAGAAAAAAGATCCCCAATGGATATTTGTCTAAACTGAGAACTTTAGTCCTACAAAAGTTACTACAAAGACAGAAAACAGCACAAAACATTTTCAAATCAATTATCTGAAAAATAACTCACATGCTTGGCATGCTTTTAAAAATTACACTCAACAATAAGGTACTGTCAACAACCTAAATTAAACAAAACAATGAAAGCTTTGATAGAACACTTTGTTAAGTGCACCTTTAGTAAATAAGTGCATGCAAAAATGGTTACAGACTATGAGAGGGGTAGACGGCTTTACTGTTATTGAATCCACATTTATTTCCATTGTACTTATTGAAATTTTCTGATGCATGTTTCATGGCTTTGCTGGTGGTCTGTTCTAAAGAAAATTTTTTTGAAATCTGTAAAAGTGTGGAGTCTGCATTACTGAATGTGATGTTTTACAGTTTTACTAATATGAATGTGTTAATATTCTATGGTTGACAAGATAATGGACCTTCATGAATGTTCTTGTAGTGATTTACAAAACTTGTAAAAATGTTATGCACTTGCAGAAAGGGAATGACCATCTAGACAAAATTGAACTGGTCTTTGACCTGACTGTAGAATAAAGGAAATATTTTGACTGGCCTGATATATTAAAATGAAAGAAGTAGACAGATTCAGAAAGACTCAAGCACAGCAATACGGTGTGAAAGACCATTTCTGCCATTTCCACCGTTAAACATGGACGAAGGGAGCTACAAGCCACAGAATGTGCGAACCTTCTAAAGCAGCTAGAAAAGCCAAAGATGTAAGCTAATTTTTCCTGGACTATCCAAAAAGAACACAGGCCTCTCAATATGCTTGAGTTATTGTGCAGTGAGATTCATACTGGATTTCCAAACTCCAAAGCAAGTCAAATCATTCATGTGGTTCAATTACTTAAGTTTTAGGTTGGAACTTTTTTTTTAATTAAAAAGAAAACATTAAAATCTGTTGAGAGTTCTTTTGTAAGAAACGTATTTAAAATTTTCAACAATAGTTGATGATTTGAATTTTTTATCCCTTCAGTCTTATAATTTGCACATACCTTTAATTACTTTTAAATATTTTACAAATATTTCATATCATCATGATTACTTGCTCCTTCTAACAATGCAAAATATTCAATTAATTTATTTATCTGAAATTAATATGCCCTTGCCAGATTTCTTACTATTACAGTAATGTATAATCTCTCTTCTGTCACTATTAACTTATCTGCACTTATATATAAATTGATCAAGTGACCTCTTAGAGAGAATTACACTAGGTTCATGACCTAGTGTACCTTTCTGTCATGTACATTTTATTTTATGTCTTCAGCTTTTAAGTATCATTATGTTTATCTTCATTTTTAATAAGGTTCTGCTAAACTCTTTCCTATTCATTTTGCATTATGTGTTGTATCATAATTCCATTCCTTTCATTTAGCCTTAAAACAATACTATTGTTTTAATTAAATGCTTAGCATTTTAGTTCTTCTATTGACCTCTTCAATGTACATTTTAATTAAATTATTGTATAATTTGTGGTTAAACTAGGGCTTAAAATACAGCCCTTCATTTATCATCACCCACTTGCGTATGCATGTACCTCACTTTTTACAATAACGTACAATAATTCACTAACCCCCTTTCTATATGTGATTTCTCTTCATGTGGTTTCCATTATCCACATCACCTGCACTCTAAAAGTATAAATATGTATCTTAACTCTTTTAAGAGGGAAAGGCCACATTAATATAAGTTTTCTTAAAGTATGTTTTATTTATAGTTATTGTGGTTAATCTCCTCCTGTGACTAATGTATACATGCTCCTGTATTTTGGGGCCGCCTGTGGTTTCATTCAGGTACTGGGATTCTTGGAGCACACTCTTTGCATACAAAGGGAACACAGCATTTCTCTCGCAATGTTCTGCCCTGTTCATGCCTCCATTTCTCAGGGAATATGGTGGTTTTCTGTTGGATAAATGTGTGTTGCTTGGCCTGGTGTTTTTTCTCATAAGCAAAGACTGCTGAGAATTTTTGCTACGATTGGTTCAGGTAGTAGAACACTAGTGCACCGCTGATATTGGGATGTAGAAAAATGGGGAGGAGAGAGACGAAGAGATCAGAAATGAACTATATAGAAACAACTGGCAGTTCTGCTGTTTAATATGGCAATGGCATGAGTCTTTCAGACCCAATAAAATGAGATGAAAAGTCAAGGGCATTTCTGTTTTGCAATTGTACTACACTCATGGTAAATTAAACTCAACATTTTTAACAATGAGAGAAATTGTATTACACGAGCAAGTAAATGGTTGCAGGGTGCCACAGCAAAAGCCACAGAGGACACAAAGAAAGATAGTCATGCTAAAATCCATTAAAATAATAAATTAATTATTCAACATAATATGAAACTAGTTGAAAAATCAAATATGAGATAGAATGATATACAAGAATTCCCAAAGATGGGTATTTATAGAAAATATCATTGACATTCAGATGATATATTTTAGTGTATATCTCAGAATAGGGATAATTTAAGTGAAAACATTACATCTTAGTATTTTATATATTTCCTGAGCATCGACTGGAAGAGAAAATGTAACTTTCCAGTGTCTTGTATAGATATGGTATTCAATACTATTTAGTGATATAATTCATTAGCTTTTAGGGTTCTAGAGTCACAGAATTGCATTGAAATAAAAAAGGAAGAATGTTGAAATAAAAAAGAACAGAAGTTAACTTGGAATGAGTGATTTCTGAAGAAGTACAATAGATGAAAATGCAGGGAAACTAGATGAAGAAGTGACTACTAAGGCCATATATTGGATGTAGACAGTCTACAGAGAAACTGGCAGAAGTAGAGAAATGACAAAATGATAATTTTTGATCAGGGACAAAGTCATGGATCAGATCTTAGAATAATAGTATACCGTTGTAAATGTGTAGGCTTTTAATATGGGGGAAGAAATGAAAGCACATTTGGAGACCAGATTATTTTAACTAATTAGATACCAGACCTTACAAAGACTAAGTGTGACCCTCATTTATTAAACAAAGAACATAATTGCTTATAAAGAAATAGTATCCTTATTCTACTAGATTCATGAAAAACTTTTGAATATGTTTGCTTTTAAGATTGAACTCCTGCACAGGACATTCAGTCCAATATCGGTTCAGTGGGTCCACAGAGCAGCTCCTGGAAATTCCAGTGCCTAAGAGAATGTTCCACTTCTGAAATGTCACAAAGAAGAATCATGAGCCAACAGAGCCTATTTAGCACTTGAAATGTGCAATGCAGCTACAGAATTCTGTATTAAATTTTAAGCAATTTAAATGCAATCTAAACTTTGCATGTGGCCTGTGTTACCCTATAAGGAAGTAGATAGAAAAGACAAATATAAGCAAATTATGGGTCTAAACTCTGAAAGTTCTGCCTCAAAGCATTAAATTAGTAATGGAATAAAAACACCTAAAGGAAGACATTCAGGTTCAGATTACGCTGATGACTTGGGAAAATAGATGTTGCACAACTGAAATGGAATTTATAGATTTGATGTAAACTTTGCTTATTACTTAGGTGTGCTATCAATCAGTAAAGTACAGTTTTTCTTAGTTTTTTAACTTCTAACTTCACTTATTCTAGTGGTCTCTAGATGTTTAATCATTTGAAGATCATTCTTTCCCTCATTTTGATCTGAAAGTATTATTATAAATATTTCTTTTATAGCTGGTCTCAGCTTAATTACAGCTTACAATATCTCATATGCTGGCTAAACTGCTTAATTACTATATTAATCTCTAATTTTCAAACCTTTCTAAAAAACAAACTCAGAGTCCAACTCCTCTACTTCGCCAGTTTGGGGATTAAATTACTAGGTTCTTATATTTCTACTGCAACTTTCTGGCCTTGCTCACTCAGTGTTGTTTTACAATCCTAAAGAAATCCCAGCTGCTGATGATTATTAACTATTTTCATGTGAAAAAGAATGTTAGAGAATTTCTTTATTACATATAAATTGGCAGAAAGAGAAATAGTCATGGAAACAGCAACAATAGCAAGGAAAACATATATACAACAGCAAAACATTTTGCACTTAACAAACCAAATGAAAATTATATGTATATATATATATACACACATATACATATATACACATTTCTGGCATACATCAAAGAACTTAAGAAGAATGTCTTCAGTACCCTAATGAATGAGCAGGTCTAGAGCTAGATTAATTTCAGTATCTTGCTTTTTTTTTTCTTTAAAAACAAGTTAATATCTGGGGTCTTTTTCTCTTTTGAAAGCTAAACCTCTACGTTCACTCTATCAGGTTTCCCAGTCCACCTATCAGGTAGTCTCATATGATTAAAACTATGGCATGGCTGATGTAAGAAATACATAAAGGAACTCCTGAGTTAGACTACCTGGTTAGAGGAAGAAGAACATAGCAAAAAAGCATTTTACAGATGTTATCAGTTTCGCCTTCTCCACTGATAATGTCTAAGTCTCAGGCTGTACACCTGGTATACTGGAGGAGTAGGACATGTTCATCATCCCTTACTGGGAAAGTTTTGTGAGACTAAAACAACCAGTTGGAGAGAATGTATCTAAATACATTCAACTATCTGAGTTGCAGATACAGAAATTTTGGGGGGGCATTTTTTTCATCCAAATATTAATGCTCCAGCATTGATAACCTTTTTCAAATGTAAAGCATATCATGAATATGACAAATATCCATGTAACTTTTTCAATAAAATTAGCATACATACTTGATTGCCTGATATTTCCCAGGCACACTTTTCTTGCATCAGATGCCCCAGAGCAGGGAAAAACAACAAGAAAAATCGATGACGTTTGTAGCTCACATTCTATCAGATTTCATAAATTTTCTGAAGGGAACTGGAAATGTAGTTCAGTGGTTGAACACTTGCCACATACGTGTGAAGCCTTCAGTTAAATCCCCAGTAACACACACACACACACACACACACGCATGCACATGCACATACACAAATGTGAAGAAATTTGAAAAATATGAAGATCTTAATTCACTGACTTTTAAAGAGATAAATCTAGAAAGTGTGAAATAGAGGAAAAGATGGTCAGTTAACACTTTGCTCCCTATGGTTGCATGGTGATTTTAGCTCAACTTGCCCTGTAACATGTAAGAAGTTTAATACCATATAAATAATCAGCTTGGAAGTTTCTTTGAAAAAATTATTTCCCATTAAAACAAAACAAAACATAACAAAACATACAAGAGAGTAAAATGATGCATTGCTCCATATTGTCTTGCTGCTAGGGAAGATTTTATGTGGTAATGTGATGCCTGGAGTTCTAGAAGTCACTAACAAGGTACCAAAAATAGTATAGGAGAAAATTATCATCCTAGATTCTGGTAGTGTAGGAGGTAGAGGCAAAAGACAATAACAAACTCTACCTCCCAGCAGTTGTATGAAATGAGAAAATAAATGTTGTTTATTATTAGGACAATACTTGGTTACTTGAGACCCAAGGTAGCATAAGAGCTAGAAATGGAAAGAGCAGTAGGATTTTTACTTTTCCCTCATACATCAGTTGCAATCGATAATACATTCTCAGGGAATTAAAGTGATAGTTTCTAACTGTGTTTCCTCTTGCTTCGAGGGAGTATAAACCTATTTGAAATAGCTAGAATGCATTTTTTTCCCTAATGATAAACTATAAATGTACAGAGAAATAAACATGTTATTAATAATAAATGTTAGTCGTACAATTGTATAAGTAACTATTCTAGCTATCTGACTATTTGTCTCTTTTATCTATTCTGGCTTGAATAGTATTGTACTATGTTTATATCCATCCTGAACCTCAGAATCTAGTAGGAATCTGTAATCTAGTAGGAAAATTTTACCATGATGAGGTCCAAGTCATGACCAAGTCCTATAACGGTTACTGTGATTATTAATCATAATATGTAAATATGACTAGATTAAGAAATGCATAACAGATTTGTAAAATCTCCCTCTGGGTGTGTCTGTGTGGTGTCTCCGGAGATCAGTGGGGTATGGGTCAGCCACTGATGGAAGAAGACCCTCCCTGACTGTAGGTGGCGCTATTTGATTGTGTCCTTGATATGATAAAAGAGAAGGAGGAAATCAACCTGAATTTGAATCACTCCGTTCTGCTTGAATGTGTGTTTTGTGACTGCCATCATCTATGGATATCGGAATCCAGTTTCTTCAACCTTTTAATGCGGGCTCAAACCAGCAACTCTCCAGGAAGTTTCCAAGCTTTTGGTTTCAGAGTGGTGCTGCATCCTGGATACTTCTTATTGTACAACACCTTGATTCTTCAGCAAATTTAGCCAGGAAGTGTCAGGCTATTAGTTTTTATTTTATTTTTTTTTAGAGAAGAATTTATTTTAGAGAAAGAAAGCTTCTGTAGAGAGAGGCAGAAGGGGTCCAGAGTGGGTTGTTAAAGACTCTGTCTTATGTAGGGAAGTTTATAAAGCAAAACTACAAGGTGAATCAGGTCCAAGATGGGGAAAACATGGGAACTCACAAGGCAGATGGGCATGCAGTAGGACAGAATTATGGTTAACCAAGAAGATTTTTTTTGCTCATGTAAAATTGGCCAAATCTGGGACAAATGGTGATACATCACAAAGCAAGCTGGTCTGAAAACAGAATAGGATCTCTGCTGGTAAGGGGTTGCGTTGGTGACTCCCAGCTTTCTCAAGGTGAATCATACCTATATTGAATATCAATCCCTGATGTTTATATTTAGGGTATGGTTGCATTTGTTTTGCCTTTTGTCTTGAGATCTGACCAAGAGTAGAGGTGTCCATTTCCTCAGTGGTTGCACAGTAACTGGTCTTCTACACAGACTCCTTTGAGAGCTTGGTCCTGTCTGACTGCCTATTAAATTTGTAATTAACTCAGCTGCCTATAGCATTCTCCTCTCTGAAGAAGTATTCAGAAATGAAGTGAGGGACAAGTGGGCGATGACTAATCTGGCCTCCTCAGGCTGAGGGAAGTCACAGATGTTGATCTGATTGGCATTCAGAGATACTCTACAGAAGGTCTATCTAAAGACCCTCAAAAGGATCTTCCATTAATAATCAATAGCTGTTCAAGATATTAGAGGACAAATCAATGACATGTCAGACTCTAATATTCCCTGATCCTTATCCTCTGCCACTACTTGCTCCTCTTGGTGGAAATCTTTGTTAAGTATACTCCTAATTATCTTGTTGATTCTATTATTTGGCCAATGCATACTTAATTGTTTCTTTGGCTTTGCCTTCTTCAGACTTAAAGCTGTATGCCTACCTAAGCTATTATTTTTAACTGCAGTTTAGAATAAAAAAATGTTGAAACATATAAACCTTCCATGTAATGATACTTGATGTGTTCATGGCAGATAGAGACATGTTTGGAGCCTATGAGAGCCCTTCATAAGTGAATCACAGAGAAGGCCCTCATGATCTGAAAGTACAAATAAGTTATACAAACAAGTGGCCTAAAGGTCCAGACTCCCTACTTCCCCTATTTTCCCTTCCACCTCTTACCTTGCACCTATAGCCTTAAGACAAATGCACTTTATGATCAGTTGACTGAGAAAGAAGAAGACCAGGGCTTTGTTTATGGATGGTGTTACACATTACATAGGCACCATCTACAAGGTGAACAGCTGTGGAACTACAGTCACTTCCCATTACACCTCTGAAAGACAGTACTAAAGAGGAACCTTCTCAGTGGCCATGACGTTGCAAGGTGCATCTGGTTATATACTTTTCTTGGAAGAAAAATTGTTACATATATACAGCTATGTAATAATTCGTGGGTTGCAGTCAACATTCTGGCTGGATGGTCAGGGACTTAAAAGCAGCATGACTATGAATTTAGTGACAAAGAGATTTTGGAGAAAAGGTGTAAAGATAAGTTTACCTACATGGGTAGATAGGATGACCCATTTTACAGGTAAGAGTCAATTTCTTTTCTCAGTCACTCCTGTCATTGCTTCATATGTTCATGAACAATGTGATCATGGTGGGAAGAATAAAAGCTGTCTCTGGGGTCAGTAACATGGACTTCTGCTCACCAAGGAGGCAGTGCTGAGAACAGACAGTGCTGAGAACCATGAGAGAACAGTGAGTCTCCAGGGTGGAATCATCCCCCAGGTTATCATTATAAGATCCAGGGGCAGAATGATTATTTTGGATGATGCTCATTGTGAAAATGAAATTTGATTTTACTGGGTTAGACTGAATATATGCTACTGTTCTATGCCTTTTGCTTGCTGACCTAAAAGTCTTGGTTCTTGAAGGAGAAAGGATTTGACTATGAGGCACAATTTCACTGAACTGAAATTTAAAACTTTCCATTGCCCATTTCGGTCTTCTCATGTCTCTGCATTTAGGAGCTAAAAAGTGTATTAAGGTGTTGGTGGAGATGATTGAGTGGACAGTTAAATGACTACATCACAATGGAGTTAAAGAAGAGTTTGGTATGAAGATGATCCCTTAGAGAATTTCTTAATATTACCATTTCCTGTCAGTAAAGTCAATGGGAAACTACAACAACCTAGTCCTGGAAGAATGATATGTAGGCCAGACCATTCTGAAGTGAAGAAATGTCACCCTACAAGGTAAAAACAAAGGCCCACTGATGCTTGCTAAAGAAAGTAGTTATCAGTACCATCTACAATCAATTACCAGTTACAGAAATGAGTATGAAGATTATCACGAGTATTTCCTTCCTACACCATTAATATGCTTGTGCATATACAAAAGCAAATATTAAGCAAATATCTCTGATTGCTTTCTTTGTATTCCTATATCATGTAACATAACATTGATTACTTTGGCACTATTTTTAAATCTACATTGCCAGTTAAGTAATGTCTGAAGAACAACAACATCACCCATAGAACAACTTTGCCTCTTATTTTGGAAAAAAAGACAAATTCATGGAAAATTGTATTACGTTACATGGAATTATAAACTTGTTCTTGTCTTCAGATGGAGATTAAGTTGGTTAAAGGATGTAAATCAGGTTGTCAATGGTAGGTTAGGAATAGAAATAATAATACCAACTTGACTGGAATAAGAAACAACCAGTAAACAAGAAAGGAACTATTGTGGGTGTCTCTTAGTGGTCTTTCCAGAGATGACTAACTAAAAGGGCAAGGCCCACTTGGATTTGTGCAGCACTAATTGATTTGTGTAGAAGGAATGAAATGGGAAGAAGGAGAAAGTCAATGGACATTGGAAAATATTTCATTTTGCTTGAGTTGGGTGCAGCTTTTGCTACTTTCATTGCCTGTGTTTATTTTGCTTTTGTTTTTATTTTACTTCTCAGTATTTCTGTGCAGATGCATATCAGTCATTCTCAGGGAGCTGTGGGACCCTCCAGCTCCACACTGCACAGATGGTGGCTGTTGTGGCTTCTTTTGACTGTGATGCATTTATAAATAGATATAGATGCAGATAGACATAGATATAGATGATACAGTTTACTGATTCTCCTTATCCTGAGAAAGCTAAGAAAAGAGCATTTGTATGAAGTGGGAAACTTGAACATGAGTGTAAACACTCCAGGAAGAATGTCACACACAGAGGATGGAAGGTCTAGGCTTGACACATGTCCAAGGTATGGGACGGCAAGCACTGCATTGCTGGCAATCATGAGAAGCCAGGAGAATCAAGGAGAAGACCCTCCCTCAGAGCCCTGTTGACTTTTGGATTGGAGACTTTTGGACTCAAGGACTACAGAGAAACTAATTTTCTGTTATGTTAATACTAGTGCAGGATTATCATTACATGAGCCTTGGGAAACTAATAATCTTTATTTGTGACCACAGACAATGGATATAATATATGCTTTTTATCTTTGACAAACATTTGGGTCTTGGAAAACTGAAGTTTTATTTCCATATGCCACCTGAATTTATATTACTAGGGAGGATGCATATCAATGCGTGTTTAAGAAAGTTTTCATTTTTTCCATGTAAAAGAGATTTCACATTTTCCCTCATTTTTATTAAGCGTATTAACATTTGGTCTTGCAGATTCTTAAGAACGATATTACAGAGTCTTAATGTTGTGTATAAATTACAAATATTTCATCTCATTTCTTTTGTTATTGTATTTTTATAGCAAAAATATGCTTGCACATTTTAAAATATTATTCACATATATTTTTCTTCATTGATTTTACATTTAAAATAATATAAAAAAATCTCACTACTTTCTGACTATAACGAAATCCATACATATTTTTCTAAAGTAAATATTGCTTCAAAGTTAAATCTCTGACCCTTGTCTTATTACATAAGTGAAGGTTATATTGAATTCTGTATATATTTCAAATGGACTTCAAATACATTACAAAAACTTACTAATAATGTATTCATCATTGATTTGGGATGCCACATTTTTCTACATAAAACTTTCACACACATATTCAACTCTGGATTTTATTTTATTTTTGGCTTTTTGATTTACTCAGTCACTGATATAAAACTTTTAATTATAGAAACTTGTATTTCAGCACTGTATTTCCAAACTATGCCATAATACCTCAGTTAACTTTTTCTGAGCTTTCAATCATATTTATTTCTCCATTTGAATTTTTCTCTAAGAAAAATATGACTATCTGATAATAATCACATTAAATTTCCATACCAATTTATAGAGAATTGTCATATTTTTCATGATAAATTTTTCTACCCTTTACCCATTTATCTACTTGCACATTTTTGTACTATTTTATTTATTTACTTATACTTGGATG